>JABSTQ010002949.1:0-46739 GCA_013358835.2 Ixodes persulcatus
ACCGCAAGCCGGTATGATGCTCATCCAGATCGAAACGGGTAGGCAGAGCTCTGAATCAAAAATCGCGCCGCGAGAGCCGAGTGCGCTGTGATTTGGCCGCCCGCGCTCGCTCCGTTGACTCGCACTGTAGCGTATGCCTTCGAGTGCCGATTATTTGACCAAGATACAGCACGCCGCTTTGTCGCCGCGAATCATTTGTCCAAATGCCTGCGAAACCGTAACACAGTTTGGCATATCCAACGCTGCGGCGCCTGGCAACTGCACGCAGCGGCGCGCAGTTGTCAGCACTTGAAAAAGGTTGTTTGCAACTGACAACCGCTTAGCAGATAGATTAAGAAGGCATACCATAAGCGCATACAAGCCGCTACGTTGGGCCAACGGCGCTTGCGAAGGGCTCGCGCCGCAGCGTTGCATATGCCTCAGCTTCGCAAACATTCGGACAAATGGTTCGCGGCCACAAAGCGGTGTGCTGTATGTTGGTCAAGTAAGCGGCACTCGAAGGCATACGTTACAGTGCGAGTCAACGGAGCGAGCGCGGGCGGCCAATTCACAGTGCACTCGGCTCTGGCGTCGCGATTGTTGATTCAGAGCTCTGCCTACCCCTGTGACATGTGCGCGGGTGTTCATAAACGGCCCCTCTCGACTGCACGCGGGTCAAATTGAACCAAAATGAACAGCTAACAGTGCGATAGGAATCGGTTGCAACGGTAGTACTCACCCGGGGAACAACGCGTGAAGCGGCTTGTTGCCCGTCAGCACTCCCGTCGAAAAAGGCAAACTAAAACACAAATTCAATATATATATATATATATATATATACAAGAAATACCGCGCGCAGAAGAGAATAGAAACACTTAGAAGCAATAACAAATACACTTGAACAGATAAAAATAGGTAATGGAATCGAAAAACAGAGGATTAAGAGGAGGCAAGCGACAAGGCAATGCGATCTCAAGGCAGGGCGGCCAGGCGAGGGACTGTCTCTCCGACAATTCCTCGCGCATGGGCCAGGGCGCTTGGGAAAATAGCAAATCGTCTATTACTCTAGCACAAAATTGTCACGAACATTTGGCACACATGTTTACACTGAAGTGCACCTAACATAATTGAAAAGTAGAACGAAAACGGGACGAGATTCACTTACCGCTTCACGGAAAGACAGACACCTTCGGATCCTAAGCCTAATGGGCGAACTACGAAGTCTCCGGCGATCGGACGAGGCAAGCCAGCCGCGTTGCACTGACCCAGGCTGACCACGCCTGGTTGAACTATGAGGGGCGCCGTCGAGTTGAGAACCAGAGTCGCGCCAGAAAAGGACCGCAAAACATCTGTCTTGTGAAACGTAAAGCGAGCCGACGACCCTCCTGCCGCTACGCAGTTCACCTTCTCCGCGTCGACGGGAAGCGGGCAAGCCGAAGCCGGGAAACTAGGCGAGCCGGGGAGCCACGGCAGCCACTGGGCGGAAGCTTTACGTTTCGGTTTCGCCTTTCGCCGACGCCGGCTCTCGGTTGCGGGGTGGTGGGTTTGCGGATAGTTGCGGCGGTTGCGGCGACGGAGCCACAAAAAGACGCCGAGTTGGCCGAGTACGAGTGACGGTTCATGGTACGAACAATGGGCAGTTTGCCGCTGTCGATCGGTGATGCGCTCGGCTTGGTGTCACGATCGGTCTGTTGCCGTGCAGGTTGGCTTTCCTATGCGGTACGGTTGGTGCGGCTGTCGAATACTTGTGGAGCACATTATTCGAGACAGTCGCCCCAAGATGTCGCCATGAAGAGTTGACCGAGGAATTTGTGGCTCATGCGGCGGTCTATGCATGTTCCGTTTCGAAATGTAGGGTATATGTAACGATACCGGTGGTAAATGTTGGACTTTTTTGTTGGAAGATGTCGGTCGCCTTTCTGCATGTATGATTTTGTGATACCGGTGGTGTTGTTGTATAAGCGTTTGGTGGAAAGTTGTCGGTCGCCTACGTCATCGGACGCAAAATCATACCAGCTTCACCGAATCATATCGGCAAGCAAACTGGCTGCCGGTATAGAGAGACACGGAGCCATATCGGTGCCGGTATCTCCTGTTATGCAGAACGCCAAACCAAACTAGCTGCATGAATAATAACAAGAAATTATGTTGGCTTCATACCAGAACTGTACAAGCAGCAGGTATGTTTCTTCTACGTTTTTCCAATAGGGCTTATTTTCGGCTTGTTTGATTTTTGTATAGTACTGATAATCAAAACTCTCGGGATACAATATTCGTGCCTCAATTGGGGTCAGATATACAAATTAATATATAGCCGGCACTTGTTACCTTATAAACCACAGGGGGTAGATGCTCATCAAGCAACCGATGAGTTGTTTTATTTCTATACCTAAGCTTTCCCAAAATGGAGACTGATAAATATCATAATTTGATAGTTTTGTTTAACCCGAGACTGGGGTATTTCGGAAAAGGGACGAGAAGAAAAGAGGCCACATGGAGGCGACGTCTCAAACACAGCTAAGGATTTTATTCCATCGTATGCACTTTTATACACACCACGTCCACACACCACGTCCCACCTACCAACCAAGTCGACCAATGACAACAATAACACCCGGAATACTCTAAGCCAAACATAGGCCCAAAGCATTACAAAAGAAAAATCTTTCAGCCAGACAAAAGGACAAGATAAGCCTCCGAATACACAAAGTCGACAATGAACCGTTAAAAGGTTTTTTTCCCAAACCCGCAAACACACGGAACCAAAGGGAAAGAGGGCATACAAGACCTAATTACTCAAAGCCAAACAACAAACCATTAAACTAGCCGGTACTTAATCACCGAAAAAAAAAAAAAAAAAAAAAAACGGCAAACGGTCATTCTAACCCGCACTACACTTTGAAGGAAAGCGGAAGAGGATAACCATGACCCAAAAACACAAAAGGGGAGAATGCAAGAGTTCCAACCTCAACTACACACTTGAAAGAAGTAACAAGGAATACTAGAACAACCAATATGTCCTGCACCTGTACTGCATCTTTGTAGGCAGCGCACAAAGTGCTGGATAGCTAAAAAAAAAAAAAAAAAAGCCACCGGGGGTTTACATCTTGAGGAATTTTCTTGAGCTTTCTCCTAGATGCATTGATGGCTGGCTAATACAATTTCCCATCGACTTAATTCGGAGTGTTTCCTTCACTACCCTTTTTTATCTCATTCTCCTCTCGATGTATTACCTCCGTTTCCGACCAAAACACCCTACAATTGTTGCACTCAGCCATGTGCTTGGCGATCTCCGAGTTCGGTGCCCCGTTTTTTACATTTCTTTTATGCTCAGTCAGTCTGTCATTCACGCACCGCGAAGTTTGCCCCACATATCTTTGGTTCCGTGTGTTTGCGGGTTTGGGAAAAAAACCTTTTAACAGTTCATTGTCGACTTTGTGTATTCGGAGGCTTATCTTGTCCTTTTGTCTGGCTGAAAGATTTTTCTTTTGTAATGCTTTGGGCCTATGTTTGGCTTAGAGTATTCCGGGTGTTATTGTTGTCATTGGTCGACTTGGTTGGTAGGTGGAACGTGGTGTGTGGACGTGGTGTGTATAATAGTGCATACGATGGAATAAAATCCTTAGCTGTGTTTGAGACGTCGCCTCCTTGTGGCCTCTTTTCTTCTCGTCCCTTTTCCGAAATACCCCAGTCTCGGGTTAAACAAAACTATGGTTAACTTCCACCAGCTCGCCTGCACCCTTACAATTTTTTCATAATTTGATACATTGACGTATATTGTCACGAATGACAACACATGAGGTGACGAAAACTGGAGAAAACGAAACGTTTAATGGGGTAACTGGTGCACATAACCAAATGGAAAAGGCTTGCGTCGCAGGCGTTGATTTCGGCGAAACACCAGGATCGACCATTTGGGCGACACTGACCCCGGCACGCCATGTGGAGTGCCCTTATGTACCCGCGTGAGCTTCTGGAACATTCGGCGTAGAACGTTCAGTGCGTAGAACATTCGTACCACGATCAGTTGGAGAAACGTGCCGTCCTGTTTTCATCCTTTATGTTATTCTCCTCAAACACCGTAACTTAACCAGCACGCTCCATTTCCAAGAGTGCAAACCACAACGTTCTCGAGCTTACGGAACAGAATTGTAAATAATAAATAACAGGCGCGTCGCTCTCAGAAATCGAACCCGGAGCCTCCTCCCAAATGTCAAGTACGGTAACAACTCGGCCACGCAAGCGCTGGCTCGGCGATGCGCGTGGCATTAAAAGAGCATCGTCTTGATGCAGCTTTAAAAGAGCACTGTCTCGATGCCGCTTACAAAATAGCATAGTCCTGATGCACCTACCCGGAAAATGAAGCAGCGAAACAAACGAAAATAATGCCAAACTGCCGAGGCTTGTAAAACACAGACCTGTCGACCGTAGTACAAAAAATTAAAGCCGTTTACAACTCCCTGTAACGCCGAATCGGAGCGCAGCACGTCATCAGCGATGATGACGATGACGATGCGGATGCCGATGACGTCATCAGTGACATCACTGATGACGTCATCAGCGATGATGACGATGACGATGCGGATGCCGATGACGTCATCAGTGACGATGCCGATGCCGATACCTCGGGGGGGGGGGGGGGTCACGTGACCTCGGGGAAGGGGGGGTCACGCGACTTCGGGGGGTCACGTGACCCCCCCCCCCCCCCTCCCCGTGGTCACCGAAGGTACCCAAAGTCCTCCCGAGGTCCTCCCGAAGGAACCCGAGGTCCTCCCGAAGGAACCAGGGGTCCTCCCGAAGGAACCCGAGGTCCTCCCGAGGTCCTCCCGAAGGACCTCGGGTTCCTTCGGGAGGACCTCGGGTTTCTTCGGGAAAATTTACCCATAATGCACCGCACGGTTACGCCGACGGCGACGGCGACGCCGCTCAAGCCGGAAACGGTCGCCTAAGAGCTGCGCTCTAAAAACGCATTTCACTGTCCTATCGATCCTAGCACGGCTTGAGGCGAACGATGTGGACGACTTCCGGTTGTGGAGATTGGCGTGATAAAGTGCGTGTTCCGTCGCTCATCACATCGTAATTCAGATCTCCGAGTCGACGAAGCACTTTGTAGAGTGCGAAGTAGCGCTTGGGGAGTTTCTGGCTTAGACCGCGTCGTCGTATCGGGGTCCAGACCCACACACGGTCCAGGCTTGGCTTGAAGCAAACGTCGATCCGACGAAGGTTTTACCGGGTAGTGTCAGCATGTTGTTGATCTTGAATCCGGAGTCGGGCGAGCTGGCGAACTTCTTCAGCTCGTTTAACGACCAGCTAGGGGCCGTGGCTCCCATCGTCAGTTGGTCTGTTAGGCAGCATCACGTCGAGCATGGTCGTTACATTTTGGCCATGCACCAGCTGAAATGGTGTTACTCCTGGGGTCTCTGGCACCGCCATGTTGTAAGCAAACATGACGTGGGGAAACACCCAGTCCCACGTCTTATACTCTGCGTCGACATACATGAAGATCAATGTCAGGCTGTAGTTTTGTTTAGCCTTTCCATTGGTTCAGTTGTCTCCGGAGGGTATCATCATCATCATCAGCATGTCTCTTTATTGTGCCCATAAACGACCAGACGTCTCTAATTAGGCACTGGTATGTAAAAGTTAAAAAAAAAATCATGCACAAATTCAACATGCAGAAATATACAACCATGAATTCATATGAAGAACAGAAATTCATTTGAGCTACTTATATACATTACTAAGAATAAAGTAGCATATTATGCAATCGTCTTTTGAATTCAACATAGTTACTGAAAATATGTCAGTTTTCATTTCTAAAATTATTGACACATATCTAGAAATCTGCATTCTAGATAAAGGCGATGACATTAGATTGTTCTGAGTGTAAAAAAATGAAAGGCACTCCTATTAAAACAAGCCGGAACATTAAAATTAACTTTTCATAAAAGCTCGGAGTCTATATAATGATAAATTACTCTGTTATAAATTGCCATGGCACGTGTCAGCCTTCTGGCGAATAAAAGTTGACGCCCTAATTTAGTGAGGAAAAATTCATAATTTATAAAAATGTCTTCTGCCAAAATGCCTATCATAAGCAATGCGTACAAGGCGCCTTTGAACAGACTAGATTTGGGCTTCATCATGCGCACTCAGAAAATTCCAGACTATGGAACCAAATTCCAATCTAGACGTGATCAGGCAGCAAAGAAAGTGGAGCCAGCAAGCATAACCCACAAAATGTAGAGTTATGCGAGTAATGATTCCCAGCAATCTTACTGTGGTACAAACAATGAGGCTGACGTGGTAGCTGAACGAAAGCGAACTATCAAAATGCTCGCCGAGATCACGAATGACAGACACTCGTTAAAAAAGCTTTCCGTCGATCGAATACGAAATATGACACAGGTTCCCGTTTTGTACTGTACGACAAAACATTAGTTTTTTCAGGAATAATTTTAAAAGATTTGCCATGCACCAATTAAGTATACACGACGCATCATTCTAAAGAAGCACACAGTCATCCCTCGAACGAATTCTCAAAAATAATAATAATAACCTTTATTTGGACTTCTTGAGTCACGGGTGAGTGGGCAAAAGGTAAACAGACTTTACCTGACGAGGCCCCCCCACCCTTACACATCGCACAGCAGAAAAAAAGGAAATGGTAATAACACAAACAGACCAACCGGTTGCAAGCATAGAAACATGTGATTAACATATGCACATTAAACAGGGAAACATGTGTTACAATAAAGTTTCAACTTGAATATACAGAAATATAACGGATAATGTAATAGCTAGACACTTCTCACAAAACTACAAATACAAATACAGGATACAAAATACATATCATTCATACATACATGCATTCATACACACATACAAAACTATTCAGAGGCATCCAAAAGGTAGTGTTTGATAGTCTTCTTAAATCTAGGTAAGGTAGTAGGAGGTTTTAATAACTCAACCACACAGGGGTGTCCATTTAAGATTTCTGGTTTGAAAAAGAGTTTGATGTCGTCAGCAAATAGCAACGCATTCGAATTAGTGTGTAGTGGTTCGACGAAGGATTTCTTGTGTCAGCTGAGTTATGAACTTGATCCATGGTCTGTAATTATAACTTCGGGGGCGCCGTGCAGGGGGACAATGAACTCGATGTAAAACTTAGCGAATTCAACAGCCGTACTTAATGGAATACCTTTTGTATTGGCATACCGTATGAAGTTATCGGTAGCGACGATTATTTATCGGTTTTCTTGTGTCAATGGTGGGAACGGTCCGAGCAAATTCATTCCGATTTGCTGGAATAGCGCAGATGGCGGCGCAATAGGCTGAATAAATCCTGCCGGTCTCGTAGATGGTTTCTTCCCTCGTTGACACTTGTGGCAAGATCGGGTGTAGTGATGAACTGTCTTCGCACTTGGGCCAGTAGTACTTTTCGCGAATCCTTGCAAAATTCTTGCTGTAGCCAAGGTGTATCGTCGTCGGGTCATTGTGGCAGGCTTGAAATTTTTATTCTACAGAACAGGAAAGAATCACCAAGAGACAAGACGTGTTGTCGCTCTAGTTCTCCTTGTAGAGCACACCTTGTCGGATGGAAAATGTTGGTAGCGTTCGAATGAAAACTGGGGAAACCGTGCTTCCTTTTCAGTCTAGGTGCTCGATGAGTCCTCGCATCGCAGTTCAGGATCATCTCTTAGAGTCCTGCCATTTCACCGACATAGTGCGCCGAAGAAACTCTCGTTGTCGTCTTCTTCAGGGTAGGCACAACCTACCTCGAAGGGAACCCTTGACAGACAATCGTCATCATTGTGCTTTCGCTCGGACTTGTACACCACATTCATGTCAAACTCCTACAGTCACAGACTCCACCGGGCGAGACATCTTGAAGGGTCTTTCAGATTCGCGAGCCAGCAAAGCGATTGGTGGTTTTTAACCATTCGGACCGGACGTCCGTACAAGTACGGGCGAAAGTTTCTGATGGCCCTGACGACGGCGAGGCATTCTTTCTCCGTTGTAGATTAGTTACTCTCCGCCTTGGACAGTGTCGGGCTTGCATAGGCGATTACCCTCTCTGTTCCTTCCTGTATCTGGATCAGCACCGCGCTAGCCCCGTGTTACTTGAATTCTTGTGAATTTCTTTGTGCACTCCTGTCGAAATGCCCAAGGACGGGAGGTGTTTGAAGTCTTTGTTTAAACTCGTCGAACACCAGCTGGTGCTCGTCTGTCCAATGACACTATATGGCGTCTTTTGTAAGCTATCTCAGTGGCGCAGAAAGTTTCGCAAATTCTCGAACAAGCGCCCGTAGTAGGCAGAGAAGCCTGGGAACCTTCTTACCGCCTTTCGTCCGACGGCGGAAAAAATACGGCTACGGCGCGCGTCTTTTGGGGGTCAGGATGAACGCCCTCGCTGGCCACGACGTGGCATAGTAACTTAATCCCCCTCTAAGCGTATCGACATTTTGTTGGGTTCAGAGTTAGTCCAGTGGCCTTGATAGCTCGAAGTACGGCACGGAGTTGTCGTAAGAGCCCGTCGAATTTGCTGTTGAGACTTCGACGAGCAGTTACAAAGAGACGAGACGTCGTCGAGGTAGACGAGCCAACTCTGCCATTCCAAGCCTGCTGCGCAATAGTCATGATACGCTGGAAGGCCCCCGCAGGGGGCACCTGTGGAAGCAGGTGTTTGGAGAGTGGCGTCTCCACGGACCCCGAGCCATGCGGGTTCACCCGCCCACGTCTGGCTGTGCGTGGCTTTCCCGTGTCTGAGGAAAAGGGCATCCTGGTGGTTGAGCCGAACCCGGGGCAGGTTTGGACCCTTCGGGGCCCCCGGGTGAGGCAATACACCACTTCGGCCCCCGCTTCTCATAGACGGGAGCCCTTGTAAGGCCCGGCCAGGGTGATTCAGTCTAGTCGCCACTTCTACTATTCCTTCTCTACTTTCACCCATGTCTTCTCCTACTTTTCACTCTTCTCATTTCTCTTTTTTTCTTTTTTCAACTCCTTTGGCGGCAAGGGCTAACCTTGGGTGGCGAAAGACCTCTTGCCCAAATCCACACTTGGTTATAGAAACTGGGCAGCACTAATAGAGTACCGTCTTCAGCCAAGCCCTTCTTGTTATGAAGCGTTACCTATTCCCTTGTTGGGCTCGGTGGTGAGCGGTGCACCATATTTTCCGAACACCATTCCCCTCTTATGGGTTCCAAGCTAAAACAACCTGATCGGCCTCCGAAAAGAGCCCCGACCGAAGCACTTTCAACATGTCTAAAACTAGACAACTCAGATGACCACTTTACAAGATTTGTTGTCTTACACTCCAACGACACTTCTAAGCCGCTGTCAAAACTATCTCCATTCCTTGTTGCCAAAACTCTCCGAAACACGCTCGGGGCAAAATATGAAGCGAAGAAGCTTTTTTTCCGATGACCTTCTTGTCGAGATTTATGAAAGATATCAGGCAACTGCATTGCTCAATCTAAAAATGATATATGACCTCAAAGTGACCGCATCTGGACACCGAATGTTGAACACCATTCGCGGTGTGATATCAGAGGATGATCTCGCAACCAGTTCTGAAGAGGAAATCGTGGAGGGTCTTAGCACTCAAGGTGTCGTGGCCGCAAAACGAATTAAAATCCGTAAATATGGTGAGGAACGACCCACCAATCATGTGATACTAACATTCGAGGAAAACACGCTGCCCCCCACTGTAAAGGCAGGTTACATCAACTGTAAAGTGCGGCCGCATGTCCCAAACCCGCTACGCTGCTTTCGCTGCCAGCGGTACGGCCACGGTTCACGAGCGTGCCGTGGTCGTGAGGCCTGTGCCAGGTGCAGCGGAACTGACCATACCGCTGATGACTGCAACCTCGGCTACAAATGTGTAAACTGCAACGGCGACCATCCTGCTTACTCTCGATCTTGTAATCTCTTTAAAAAGGAAAAATAAATACTTGCTCTCAAGGTGAAAGAAAATAGAACCTACCAAGAAGCAAAGCGCCTCCTCTCTGCTTTCCAGAGAGGCTCTTTTGCCGAGGCGGTGTCCAGCAGAGGACCTGCACCGTCTAAGGTATCAGTGCCAATCCAGGTGTCTCTTTCAGACCAAGGGAAGCCACTGCAGTCCTCTACGCCCAGGATGAAGCTTATGCTTCCTTGGCATTCTATCTCAGCTGCGATAGCAGCAGATGCACCTACTTGCACCAAGGACCTAGATGCCACAATAGCGATGGAGGTCATGCCTTCGTCTCGTTTTCCTTGTCCCGTTCCTCAGGCCACGGAGCGAGTCTCTCACTCCTCTTCCCTGGGGAGAACTTCCCCGTCTAGGAAGCAGCACGTGCCACGTGCGACAGATGATACAAAAGGGACTGTGGGCCGTCCTAGCATGTCGACCGCCGCCCCATTAGGTCAAGGCAGGGACCGTGGGCTGCCCCCGCGATTCCTAGACAACTCTAAGGCCTCTGGCAGTCCTGGCAAGAAGTCAGCAGAGGCAGAAAAGACTGCAGATGCAGGCAACTTTTCTGCTCCAGAACCATATCCTGAAGAAATAGAGTGGCAGACCCAGAAACAAAAGCATTAAGGGAAAACACGAGCATTTCCTCCTTGATGAAATCATTACATAGATCACCCTTTTGTTTTCCTTCTGATACTTAAATTTATAAAAAAGAATGACGGCAATCATCCAGTGGAATTGACGAGGTTTACTGAGGAACTTTGATGATATTGAGTTCCTCCTGGAGGAACACCGCCCACTTGCTCTATGTTTACAAGAAACGCATCTCAGTTCAATGCATACAAATGTTCTTAGACGCTATCGTATCTTTAGAAAAGACCGAGAGGATGCGCCTGTTTCTGCGGGAGGAGTTGCAGTGGTTGTTCCAAAGTACCTTCACTGCTCTGAAATCCCTCTTAATACTGGGTTAGAGGGAGTAGCGGTGCGCGTCCTCCTTCACAAAGTGGTGACTGTATGTTCCGTGTACATTCCTCCTTCTTGTACCTTTTCCACAAATGATTTTAATGCGCTTTTATATCAACTTCCTAACCTTTTCTATTACTTGGTGATTTTAACGCCCATAATTTTTTGTGGGGTAGTGACCACATCGATGCCCGTGGTCGAATGGTCGAGTCAATTTTAATGTCGCATGCACTTTGCCTTTTTAACACTGGAGAACCGACCTATTTTAGCCCATCATCATTATCGTCCTCATATATTGATCTTCCCATCGGTAGTGCATCCATTTTTACTTCTTTTACGTGGACAGCAGGCACTAACCCACATGAAAGTGATCACTTTCCTGTTTTCTTAAAAAACACCATTCCTCCAAAGTGCATGCCAACGCGGACTGTCCGTTGGAAGTTTGAGAAAGCGAATTGGTCTCTTTTCACTAAAGCAACACAACTTGCATGCACGTCACTTGATAAACTTTCTGTCGACCAAGTTACAGAGTTGTTAGGTAATTTTATTATTCAAGCTGCAGGGCTTGCTATTCCTAGGACTTCCACGCATCTCCCGAGGCGACCCAAGCCGTGGTGGAATGAAGAGTGTACTGAGTCACGGAAAAAACAAAAAGAGCCTGGGGTATCTTTCGACGTTACCCCACGCAAAGCAACCTCCGTTGCTTTAAGCAAATGAATGCTCAGGCAAGGTACATCCGACGTCAGTCAAAGCGTAAAAACTTCCTGAGGTACGCTTCTTCCATTAACAGCTGTGCAACAGTCAAAGAAGTCTGGGAGAAAGTTCATCGTATTGAAGGGAGATATCATACCTTCTCAGTCCCACTCCTCTCCTTCAATGGGATTTGTCCGGAAAGTCTAAAGGAGCAAGCGGATCTTCTCTGTGAGCATTTTGCTCTTGTATCGAGCTCCGAACATTATTCATCTGCATTTCTCGCATACAAAGCACGTGCAGAATCACATGCTGTGAAGACTACAGGTGCTGCCCATGAAGACTACAATCTACCTTTACGATGCGTGAACTCGAAATGGTCCTTCACTTAACTAAGCCTTCAGCTACAGGACCTGATGGCATACACTACCAGATGTTAACACATCTTCATCCTTCTACATTATTTCTTATTTTGTACCTTTTTAATCGCATATGGCACGAGGGCAAATTCCCTTCGGCATGGAAGGTAGCCACTGTTGTTCCTCTTTTAAAACCTGGTAAGGATCCTTCTACTGCGTCAAGCTATCGCCCTATCGCCCTTACTAGCTGTTTGAGCAAGACTTTTGAGCGTATTGTGAACAAAAGATATATGTACTATTAAGAAAAAGAGAACATATTGGATAAGAATCAATGTGGGTTTCGTTCCTGTCGTTCTACGGTTGACCATTTGGTTCGTCTTGAGACCGTAATTCGTGAAGCGTTTGTGAACAGACAGTTGTGCGTATCAGTGTTTTTTGATATGGAGAAGGCATATGACACAGCATGGCTTCATGAAATTCTCCGTGATTTCTAGGAAGTTGGGGTACGAGGTAGGATTTTGCTACCATCAATAGCTATCTTTCTAATCGAACCTTTTTTGTGAGGCTAGGAGCGTCTTTCTCTAAAGAATTCGTCTAGGAGACTGGGTCCCTCAAGGGGGAGTCCTTAGCGTTACTTTATTTTTGGTAAAGATGAACTCAATAGCCCGTTCCCTACCTTCCTCTGTGCAATATTCACTCTATGTCGATGACCTTCAAATCTCTGTTTCATCGTGCAATCTTTCTATTTGCGAACGGAGCCTTCAAGTTGCTATCAACAGTCTCCTAAAGTGGGGGGATGAAAACGGCTTTAGTTTCTCTCCGGAACAGACGGTTACTTTCTGTTACTCCCGTATAATGGGAGTCTCTGCGGATCCTTATCTATATATGCGCCAGACCCCTATCCCGGTGAAAGTAGACCACACGTTTCTGGGGCTCACTTTCAACCGTAAGCTATCGTTTGTGCCTCATATAAAAAAGTCTAAAGGTAAAATGCCGGAAATCACTGAACGTCCTTAAAGTCTTGTCCCACAAGACATGGGGCTCTGACCGTCTATGTCTTTTGCGAATCTATCACTCGGTAATCCGCTCACGCCTGGACTATGGCAGCTTTGTGTACGGATCTGCTAGGCCTTCAGCTCTTAAAGCACTCGATCCCATTCATCATTAGGGACTTCGCTTGGCAATAGGTGCCTTCAGAAAGTCGCCTGTGCTCAGTTTCTACGCTGAGGGAAATGAGATGTCCCTCGACAGACGGTGATTCTCCTTGGGATTTATGCATTCATTAAGGGTACGATCTATCGCTCAGCATCCAGCCAAGGAGGCAGTGGAGGGCACGAAATATCAAAGGACATTCGAAAACAAGCCAAGCGCTATCCCTCCATTCGTGATGAGAAATAGGAATGTGGCAGGGTGGCACCATGGGATTCCAACTGCATACATTGCGATTTTTCACTAACAAAGTTTAATAAAAAGGATACGCCATCCGAGGTCACGCGACAAGAATTTTACAAACTCCAGAAGCAGCATGATTCTCATTCACACTACTACACAGACGGCACAAAAACGGAATAATTTGTTGGCTGTGCCATGATCGGCCCATCAGTAAGAAGTGTCCGTAGGCTAAATTCGTTCGCCACTGTTTTCACTGCTGAACTGTGCGGCCTTCTGCTTGCAATAAACCAAATCATCCAAACACGTAACTCCCGGTAAGTCATATATACAGATTCGCTGAGTGCGTTACGGGCTCTGATGTCACTTGAAACCCCAAAGAATGCCCTCATTGTTTTAATACAGAACACAATTGTAGCAGCGACAAGGAAGGGGTGTAAGGTTCTATTCTGCGGGGTACCGAACCGTGTCGGAATCCCAGGTAATGAATAGGTAGATCGTGCTGCGGGCACTTGTGACACCCGTACTGTGGACATTAGTGGTATCCCATTCAGAGATTACTGTGCCCTTGTCAAATATCATGTTAAAGCTGAGTGGCAAACAGAATGGAGCCTACAGGTGTCAAACAAACTGCACATGATTAAGCCCTTTCTTAGTGAATGGGAGAGTGCTAGGCACAGAGACAGTTTTTATGAGGTAGTCCTCTGTCGTCTACGCATTGGGCGCACGCGGCTGACGCATGGACACCTTTTGCGTGGGGAGGACCCTCCTGAATGTGAACATTGCCAGGAACCTTTGAGTGTCTTGCATATTATTCTCGAATGTCCTGCGTATGATGATAAACGCCGCCATTACTTCTCCTAGCTCTACAAAGAGCACGTCCCTCTACACCTATGTGTGTTGGTTGGAAATGAGCCACTACTCCCACCCACCAGGTTTTTAAGTTTTTAAAACGTATTGGTCTTTTACACAAATTGTAGCATTATTTATAATAAAAGGTCCTAGTCTAATTTTATACATTTTTTTAAATTACCAGCTACTAAAGCTCTTTCTTCTTCAAAATCCTCTTCTACAATAGTACCATTTCTTGGCGCATCATAGCTTTAGTTGCTTTTGCGCCACAAAACCCCAATCTACTACTACTACTACGCTGTAAGGTCGCCGGCGCTGTGTATGGTCCAAGGCATCACTCTAAATTCGTACAGTTTATCGGGCGTGACGAGGGCAGTTTTCTCTCGGTCCCATTCGTCAACCACGATCTGCCAGTAGCCACTCTTCAAGTCCATCAAAGAAAGGTATCGGGAGTGGCGCAGACGGTCTAGAGTATCGGCGTTGCGGGGCAGCGGGTGTAATCTTTCTTCACCACAGCATTGAGTTGACAACAGTCCACGTAGGATCTCAGGGTTCCGTCCTTCTTTTTTACCGGCACGAGAGGTGAAGCCCATGTTCTGCTTGACGGCTCGATGATGTAAACCTTGAGCATTTCGTAAACCTTTTCTCGGATGACCGAGCTCTCTTTCAAAGAGACACAGTACGGCAACTTGTGGACTGCGTGAACGACGCCATCGGTAATAATGCGATGTTTTTTGTCTATTGTTTGGCGAATGTTCGATGACGTGGCAAAACAGTCAGGGTATTCAGCGAGGGGATCAACCAGTTGACGGCGCTTTGGAGCTGGGACCTCGAGGTCGATGTCGAGCTGTGGCGGCGACGTGCTCTTGCGTTGTGACAACGAGGTTTCCTCAAAGATTGCGGTGACCACGGATGGCACGTAAAGCTCCTCGACGCAGCCCACGGTGGTACCCTTCGTTAGGTGCTGCGGCACCGCTCAAACGTTCGTCACGAGAAGAGTTGTTCGTCCTTCTTGAAGGTGCGTTACGCCTTGTGCGAAGCCAGTTCATTTTTCAAGGAACAGCCGGACGCTGCCTTTCAAAAGAGCATCACCGTACTTGGCTGCGTCGGTTGTGACGGTTACGAAAACAGTTGACCGCGGAGGTAGGTTCTCATAGTCGGCGATAACTTAAATCGAGGTTGACGTCGTGTTGGGCCCTACTGGCTGTAGAACAGGCTTTCGCATCGTCAACTGGTTTGCCCCAACGTCGATGACGGCGGCATACTCGCAGATAAAGTCCATTCCGAGGATAACGTCGCTCACACAGTGTTGCAGAATGTTGAACTTCACAGGGCACGCCTCACCGTTAATCTCGACGCAGGCAATGCATCTCTTGACTGGCGTGATGAGGCGCCCTCCAGTGGTTGGTACTTGAGGTCCATCCCACGGCATTGTCACATATCGCAGGCGGCGTGAGAGCCTTCCACTCAAGATTTAGCAGTCTGTTCCGGTGTCCACGACTACCGATGCGTCGTGGCCATCGACAACAACGTTTATCTTGTTGGGCACAGTTGCAAGAGCGTGGTTGCGATGCGTGGCGTCTTGAGAGTGGGAGCGCTCCGGTGTTCTTGGTGGTTCTTTACTTCGGTGGTCTTTGGCAACGCCACTTCAGGCTTTGCCGCGCTTCGTTTTTCCGACGAGATACGTTTGACAGGCTGTTCCGCCGGGAGCTGCGGAAGGACGGAAGCGCACGTAGGGGCGAAGGCGAACGGCAACCTCAAGTCAGAGTCGACGCCGGCAACAGAGGTCGTCGGATGTACTCCTCGATATACCTTTGTCGCCCCCCTCCCCCTCCCACCCCCCCCCCCCCCCCCCGGGCGGGGTCGCGTGTGGCTCGGCTCAAAACCTCGCAGGCCCATTTGTTTGCATGGGCACCTAACGTACATGTGGTGGACCTTGCAGGAGTGATAACACAGGGGTGGTCAATCGGACTTGCGCCACACATCCGTCTTCTTAGGTGCTGTTTGTTCGGTGGGGAGGACCTAGGGCTGCCCTTCCCGACGTTGGAAGGTCTGCGGCTTTGGTAGGTAACGCCGAGCTGACGTCGAATACTGCTGGGCAGCTGGCGCTGCTCTCCGAGCTACTGCGGTGTAGGTCAGAGTGGGCTCCTGAGGGCTGCGCTGGCAGGAGCCTCCGTTGGAATGCCTGCTAAACTTCCTCGCGGCCAACCTAGGCTATCTACGGCGAACCAGGCTAGTGGGCAGCAGGCAGGAGCTTCTTAATTGTTTCAGATGACATCCCGGATGATCTCGCCGATGTCCGGAGTGTTGCAGCTAGACGGCGAGAGGGCAGTGAAACCGGTAAGTCTCTGGTAGTGGGAGGCTCGGACTTGAAGGGCACGTTCGATGTTTGTGGCCTCAGTGAGGAATGCTTCGACAGTGTAGGCGGGCTCCGCACAACGCCTCCAAAGATGTTTTCTTTGACTTTCCGCATCAGGACCCGCAACGTTTTTATTTTGAAGCGTTTGGGTCCGAGGAACGCCACCGACGAAGCTTACGACGCTCTCGTTCGGTCCTTCGCTTTCTGCTAGGGGAAGTTCTTAGGCCCGCTGATGTTACTGCTGGCTGAGAAAGGCGCGTCAAAGCTCGGCGTGGAAGTCTTCTCCCGACGAAATAGACGCTTCGTAGCTTTCAAACCTGCGTGCCGTGCCTTCCAGAGTGAAATAGATATTGCCGCGCGTGCAGTTGACCAAGTAGGCAGCGCGCCCGTAGTCTAACGGTTATCGCGCTTGCCTTCCACGCAGGAGGCCAGGGTTCGATTCCTGGCCGCGGCTACCCATTTTTCATGACTCTGTAAGGTGATGTTCTCCTGAATTCGAGAACCGCCTTGCTGATTCGAGGTCAGAATGTTCTTCGCCCCGAATCTTCTACGTAGACTATTTCCGAAGCAAACGCGTGTACATAAGGGGCTCCGCGTGGTGAGCCAGGGTCAGTCTCGCCCCAGCGCTCGAACCTGCTGTTACGCCGACTTCGACGCCCGCGACGCTCTGTTCTTATTCTCTTTTTTCTCTTTATTTCGAAGACAAGTTCGCCCCAGTAAACGTGAATTTCCTCCTGTTTATTTATTGTTCTTCTAATCACCACCCGTGACAATATTCCGTAGGCTCTTCTCAGGCCCCATCCGTTTAACCGGACGACGCATTCCTACTGGCTCAACCAGTCGTCCACATCCTCTTGAAGATCATCCCTGGAATTTCTCTGCGTCCGTGGTGGGGCCTGCACATAGAAGATGGACGTCGGTGGCGTTCCTTCTTGCTGCGGAGTGGTGTTCATTGTCGGCCTCTTCTTCTTCCTCGGCTGCTCTAATAGTTAACAAAACGCAGGAGCCTGACATTGGTTGCGGCGGCTGGCTCGAGTCTCGGGTTAGTTGATGTGGTTTCATTTTCGGGGACTTGATAAGGATCTGTCCCGGAATATATTCTGAGAGGTAGGTTCCACGGGCATGGAATGCGGTACCCCGCACCTCCATCCTAATATCACGAATAACAACTGATGAGGCGACGAAAACTGGAGCAAGGTAACTGTTGATTGGGGTGAACTTGTGCTAAACCAAAATATAAAAAGGCTAGCGTCACTGGCCTTGGATGCGGCGAAACAGGAGGATCAAACGCTGGGGCGAGACTGAGTCCGGCTCTTATGTACACGCGTGGATTTCTGGAACTTTCGGCGTTTAATGTTTGGCGTGTAGAAAATTCGCGCCTCGATTAAACGACAGGGTTCTCGAACTTATTATAACACTAAATTAAAAAGATAAATGAAGACGCATCGCAACCAGGAGTCAAACCCGGGGCCTCAGCACAAAAGCAATGCACGGTAACCACTCGGCCATGCACTCTCTTACTGGCGTGGCACTATTGATACATTGACGTATGCTTTCAAAACAAGTTACTACTAACAGTAAAATTGTGCAGATATATGGTGATTATTAAGAAGCCTGAGCAAGCGCCGCTGTATATTTTCGAATTTAATCGTTTGACTTACACTCGTGGAATTCTGACGGTTGACGTCGAAACTCTAATTGAAAAAAAAAACATAACTAGAAAAAATGCTGACGAATACAGGAAATACTATTGAATTGTCGTTTAATACAAGAGATTACCCGAACAGACGTAAGGAATAATTGTTGATTTTTTCGAAGTGAGCAGTGAAAACATGCGAGAATCAATCAGCACTCTAAGATCTCGCAGAGCCGAAGAAATTGTTATTTCAAAGCTTAGTATTTCATAAGAATATACAATGATTCTGCAAACAGTACAAAATACTTTTACGTCATCGACGAACTAATGCATCTTTTAGTTGCCAAGGCAATATTCCAGGTCATTTACGAAGATGGTGAAAATGTAGCCAACCGAAATTCGACTCTTAGGGCACTTAGGACATTTAAACGTAAGAAAACAATGTTTACCAATGTAACATACATTATTGAAATGACCATAAAGAGTTGCTTGTAATGAGTTTTTAAATCAGAGGGAAGCACCAAGCTTAAATGGGCTCTGACACCCCAAAGGTCGTATTTTTTATTGTCTAAAACGATGCAAATTTTAGTCGTAAACACGCAAAAAAATAACGCATCGCAAAAAAAAAAAAAATTCTTACGCGCGCGCGCGCCTTTTTATTTTTGGTTTCCGTTCTTCTCTACCGCTCTTCATCTCTTCGCTTCTTTTGATTGGTGACGTCAAAAATCATGAAATTTAGAAGCTGTGTAGGCGACATTTCTATAACATTTAATGACGGCAATCGTAAAGCATGTCTTTTAACGCAATTGCGAACGCACTACGGCCCTTCTTTTTGAAATACCAAAAATCAGAGTCCGTAGTGATGTCGCCTCCTGGATTTGTATCCTCCCTCGGAAAACATGGCGGCGCTAAAGGAAAGGATGATCGGTGAGTCGGAGAAAAGGATGAAGAAACCGGTTTTTCCTGGTCCGCCGGCACCCTCCTCTCCCGCTCCTCAGCGATCCGCTTCGTTTCCCGGTGGTTTGGAGCGGAGGGGCGAAAGTCGGCTCGCAGGAGACCGCAAAATTTGACGTCACTGCACTGGCGCGGATCTCGCGGGAACTTCAAATTCGGCATTTGGAACTTGTGTTTTTTGTTCAAAAATACTGCATTCCCAAGTTTCAAATTTTGAGGGTAAAGTTCCGGCGTCGTTTTCAATCGTTTTGTATAATAAATAATATAAGTGTGATGTATCAGTGCCCCTTTAAATAATTTTATTAACAATCGAAATGAATTACCTCTACTTGTCCTCATGACTCAACTACTCTCCTTGAAATCTACAGGAATGTTACACTAATAACTTCTACCAAGCGACTACGACAAAATCCATTGTGGTTTAAAGCGCTCATCGACTTAAAATTTAAAAAAATTGGCAGCGTCCTTTACCTTTAAAATTCTACACTGCATGAAATGCAGTATACTGAACCGGTAATGGAATTGGTATGTCACGTGATGTATATTTTCCCGTTAAATTTAGCGGGGAAACTGACTGGCTGTGTAGGTCACGTGACGTCAGGACATGTGACTTCAAATTTCTCCGCTAAGTTTAGCGGGAAAATTAAATTAGTGTCTGGGTCACGTGGCGTGAATTTTTCCGCTAAACTCAGCGGGTAACTGAATGGGTGTATAGTTATGTTTCATTCATTTATTTAGTTATTGATTCTGCCACCCGTTATGCCAGGGCTGGAGTGGTACAAAATTGAATACAAAACGCAACAAGAGTATTATTTTTTCGGCATAGAAAATATCGAGTTCTTTGGTGAACGACATGATGACATCTTTCTAATTTACAACACAAGACGGTAGCTTGTTCCATTCATCAACACATGGCACAAAACATGAGTTCTTAAACCAATCTGTTGAGCACCAGTACGGTTGGATATAGTGATTATGTTTCGTTTATTGCACCATAGGCTTGGGTATTGTTATTTATTAAGAAATGTCTATCTTAAAACATCCCTCCAGAATCTGGAAAAACAGGTTTCATCCGGTTTATTACAAACGTGGTTTCAACGCTGTTCACGTTTGCTCAGGACTTGAGTGAGGTGACAGAGTCAGTTGGTTTATAACTAGTGAATATAAAACGCATTGCTTTGTTTCGAAGCTTTTGTAAAATAGAATTATTTCTAGTCGTAAATGACTCACACACAGGGCTCGCGTAATGAATCGTTGGCCAAACTAAGCGCTTAAAAGCCATTATTTCACTTCTGGACTCGCACAGTCTAACTTCCCTCTGAGCATCTACAGTTTTGAAATGTTTTTTCGAATACATGCTCGTCATGGGAGTTCCAGCTTAGATCAGAGCTGAAAAGCACTCCGAGATATTTATACTCGGTAAATTTATTCGACGCAAAGACTTCAATAGTATAATTAAATTCCAAGATTTGTTTTTTGCGCGTTATATTCATGTAAACAGTCTTTTTAATATTCAGTTCCATCCGTCAGTCAGCTCAGCATTTATCTATTTTACTCAAATGCCTATTTAAGTTATCTTAATCATGAACAGAAGAAATATTACAATATATTACACGTCACGTGACGTCAACTTTCCGCTTAATTTAGCTGGGAAACGGAATTGATATTTTGGTCATAAGATGTGAAGTTTCCTGCTAAATTTATCGGCGAAACTGAATTCGTGTTTAGGCCACGTGAAATTAACATCCCCGGTAAATTTAGCAGGAAATGCACGGACGTACGGACGGATGGAGAGACACAAATTTGGGATTGGTGGTTAGCGTTAGAAAGAATTTCGGGCTTTAAGAACTGAAATGCTTACAAATAGATTTTTCAAAGTTTTTAGAAAAGGTAGAATACAAATCAATAGATCAGTAATTGTGAACACTTCTGTCTCTTCCAGTCCCATATACTTGCAGCATTCTACAATACTGAAAGGACAGTACTAGTTCTTAGACATAGGTTAAAATCGCGTAATATCACAGAAGCCTTGATATTGCAGCGCCTTTAACTGAAACTGACGGAATTTCATCTGCTACACATAATATTTCGCTACTTTCTTAATCGCTGAGTGGACGTCCCCGTAAGTTAATTGAGAAGTAGGCGCAAGGCGAAGCGTGTTTGAATACCTGTTTGTAGTACATGCGTGCGAGGTGTTCGGCGTCCCTATAAAAGAGAAATGCTCAGCAAAACGTTTGCAGTCATTAAAAAATTATTCATCTACATTTCAAACTATTGTACTAAAACCCTTGTAGAGTTTTTAGTACAATGGCTTTGGATCTTCCAGAGGGCGTGATGTATTTTAAATGTTCCCAATGTTGTTCGCAACAGCGCTTGAGATTACACTCAATGGAATCCTGCAAATTCCGTCTATCTCTTATGAATTCGCTTTACCAAAGAGCGATGCTGTTTGAATTAAGAGTTTAAATTTTCCAAGCCGGAGGATCTATATATTTCGTGGTGATGGGATTTTAAGCCCGTAGCCCTCAGAAGTTCTTCGAAAAAGCGTTAAGGAATGTTGCCTCGAATACTTATTTTGACAATAATAAAGTACTCCAAAGCCGACCTTACAATATCGGCCTGTAATGAAACGGCCCGCTTTATACCGTCACATCCAAACACGTTGTCTTATTCGGTTTTGTTCAAATAGGTCTATAATCTATAATGGGCAATACAAGCAAAATTACAAACAGGAGACTACGCACCTGAACACATTGATGCGAAGAGGAGACAGTAGCTCGAGATCGGCGGAACAAGACAGACGAAGACGCAGCAGCTCGTTTGGTTTTCTACAATAGCCCTTGTTCTACCGATATCCCCTTCAGTGTAAATATAAATCACGTCTTGATCACCGTAAAATCATGGTGTAGGTGAGTATTTCCCCCCTACCTGAACGCCTCGCCCAACCTGGACCTCGGAAACCGCCGCCGATCATTGCAGTGCGAAATGCCCAATACCGGCACACCACCTCCGACGGTACTCCAACAATACCTACACCACCACTCATCCTCACTCAACCGCGAGACCCGTGAAATTTGACCGGCACCAGAGACCAAGACGTCGAAGGGTGGTTCCACTTCTATGAGCGCATCAGCACCCACAACAGTTGGGACCCTACCATCATGCTGGCCAACAAACATTTTCTATCTCAAAGACACGGCGCGAATCTGGTTCCTGACCCGCGAAGAAACCATCACTTCGTGGGATATCTGTAAGGAACAACTTCGACACCTCTTTGGCGACCCCAATGGCCGAAAACTATCTGGAAAACGAAAACTTGCATCCCGTGTCCAAACCTCGACCGAGTCGTACAAGCCTTACGTGCAAGACATCTTGTCACTTTTTCACAAAGCCTACGCGGCCATTGCCGACTCCGAGCGAATTTCACACATCCTCAAAGGCACTGCGCATGATGCCTTTCAACTTCTTCGTTTCAAGAACTGCTCCACTTTCGAAACCCTAGTGAAGGAATGCCGGCGATTTGAAGAGATCACAAAGCATCAGATTACTTCCAACTTCACCCCACTTCCTAACACGACAGCGACTTCCATGTGTGAGGAAACGGCGAAACCGGAAGCGCAGATCGTAAAAATTGCTTGTCGTAAGCTAGAAGCGATGCTTTTTGTCCAGTCCTTTTTCCCACTTTGCTGCTGAGCCAGAATCAATTTTCATATCAACGGTCCAAGCCGTGATTCGGCAAGAAATCAATAAAATTCATGTTCAAGCACCAGCATGTAGAACCTGGTCTTCCTCCGATCGTCCAACTTATATTCCAGCTAATCCGGTGGGTCAAGTTCCACGACGAGGCCCTGGAGTGTGAAGGACACAGGACAACAAATCCATCTGCTTCCATTGCAGTGCCATTTGTCACATCACCCGCTACTGACGTAGCCTATGGAATAACCGATCACACACCTCCTCTTCTCTTAGTTCCCGACAATTGTTCGATGACCGCTTCTCCCCGCCCCCGCTCCCTAATCATCCCCAACACGAATGCCTGATACCGCGCCCTCTCTACCACCACTCCTCCTCCCCACGTCACCGCCAGTCTCTGTTGCCCGCCCTTCACCGCCCTATCGCGCCAGCTTGTGCTCGCCGAAGCTTGTTATACTAACTCATGCAGCTGCAATTGAGAGGTGAAGCTGCATCACTGTCACTGCCCAGAAGTCCTCCAGACGACATATCCGCCAGTGCCCATAATCAATTGCCCATTACATTCAATGGTATCAGTATATTCGCCATAATAGACACTGGAGCTGCCATAACTATAATGAGGGAAGATTTGAGAGGACAGTTACACAAACCGTTCACACCACCAGACTCTAAACAGCCGTTTAACTCTTGATCACCAAACGACCTTTGTCTTGTTTATGGTCCAATCTAGCAGTCCACACCTATTAATACTCAAATAGGGTTTTCTTTTTGCCCATTGTGCCCTCATTGACTGTGCAAAAAGGCAAATGGAAATTGACGTGGCTTCTCCAACAGATCTTCCTCAACCAGTACTTTTAAAGCTACGTTCTACGAACAGCCATCGCATTGCGCTACTTGTCGCTGTCGCCTTCAGAGTCGCATCAAACAACCCTACAGCTCATGGCGATTATATACCATCTCTAAGAGTCAACATTTTTCTTGCGAAACCACTTCCTGTTCCCCACTCACTTGCTTCTGTCACGGCTGGCACGACCAATCTACAGGTGATTAATTTCAACCAGACTACACAAGTTTTGCCCAGTGGAACTTCACTAGCCAAAAAGTTGTCCTTTATAACGCGAATTCTATCTACTATAGCCGTGGACACGTCGCCATCTCCTCCTCAAATTCATCAGACGAGTTCCCTCCTCGTTAAACTCAAAAGCATGATTGACCCCACACTGGACGAGCGACAGAAAAAAAGGACGTTCAAACTTTCCTTTCTAAACACCATGACATAATTGATCTTGTGAGTCGCCCTCTCGGCACAACCAGGACAACCACTCACCGCATCGATACAGGGACTCAACCACCTCTACGTCACCGTACTTACCGAGTCTCTGCCAGTTAATGCCGCGTGATACAAACGGAAGTTGATAAGATGATGAAGCATCCATCCTCTAGCCCATTTTTCTCAGTTTTTTTTTTTTTTTTTTCAAAAGTAAGATTGGGACGTGGCGATTCTGCGTTGACTATCGTCAGCTCAACAAGGTAACGAAAAAGGACGTATACCCAACGCCACGTATAGACGATATACTTGATTGTCTACATGGCGCCCAGTACTCTTCTTTCATCGATCTTCGCACCGCATATTGGCACATCAACGTCGACGAGTCAGAGAGAAAAAAACCTGCGTTCATAACGCATGTTTTTTTTCCCCTGTAATCTTTACAAATTCAAAGTAATGCCGTTCGGGTTTTTCAGAGCCCCAGCGACTTTCGAAAGTCGCTGGGGCTTGAAAGTCTCTGGGGCTTGCAAGGGTTCAAATGAACAGCATGCCTGTGCTACCTAGATGATATAATAATTTCTCCACAACATTTCCATCTTATCTAGAGAGACTATGTAAGGTACTCCCTATCTTCCGAAAGGCAAACCTTCAATTGAATACCTCCAAATGCCGGTTTGGAGGTTGCAAATCAAAGTACTCGGTCCTCTTTCGGAAAAAAAGAAAATGGCATCAATCCTGACCCCGACAAAACAAAAGCTGTCCGAGAATTTCCAACACTAGATTCACCTAAGGACGTCTGCAGTATCCTCGAACTTTGATCGTACTTTCGTCGATTTGTTTGCCAATTTGCTGAGATTTCGCGTCTTCTCCCCACAAACCTTCTAACAAAACAATCTTTTCTGTGGACTGTCGACCACAAGCAGCTTTGGAAGCTTCGAAGACAGCTCTGAAATCTAGCTCGATTTTAGGACATTTTGATCAATCCGGTCCTACTGAGCTCCGTATCGACGCCAACGGCCACGGCATTAAAGGGATATTGGCCAAGAACACACGATTGCCTATGCAGCCGCACACTTTCACCGGCTGAACAAAACTACACCATCTTGAAAGCGAGTGTCTGGCTGTAATCTAGTTTATTACGAAGTCCCGCCACTACCTCTTCCGACGCCCATTTTTTATCGTCAAAGATCACACCGCACTCTGCTGGATCTCATCACTTTATGGTCCTGTAGGCCGCCTTGGACGCTGGTTCCTCCGTCTCCAGAGTATGACTGTAGTGTAATTTACAAATCAGGGAAGCTTAACAACGACGCCGACTGCCTTTCTCGACACCCAGTAGACCCCGCGCACTCCACGCCCGATAGCGCGACACTCTCGCTCCTTCCCACATCCGCGATTTTTGACATCGCACGGAAACAGTGTCGTAATAGTACTGACCAAACCATTATTAATGAGGTCACTGCCGGGACAAATCGCTCATCTTCTAGTATCTACCGAATTTTATGCCAGACGGTGCTCTTTTACTTATCGTCATTCGGAAGCAGCTTCAGACCACAGTTCTCGCCGAACTCCATGACTCACCATGTTCGGGCCATTTAGGTGTCATTCGAACCTATGCCCGCGTCAAACAATGATTCTACTGGGCAAACATGTACCGTACAGTCAGACGACATGTCTCCTGATGTGACTCCTGCCAACGTCGCAAATCGCCATATACGCGGTCCACGGGACTACTTCAGACTTTGACTCCTCCTGACCACCCCTTTCACCGAGTTGGAGTGGACCTTCTCGGACAATTTTCTGATTCCTGCACCGGTAAATGGTGGGTGGCCGTTGCAGTTGATTATGCCACACGGTACGAGGTTTTAAGGCCACTTTTCACTGGCACTGCTCTCGATGTCGCAAATTTCCACCTTGAAGATGTAATTCTCAAGCATGGTGCACCAAGAGGACTTCTCTCCGACCGATGCCACCTCTTTATATCGAGAGTCTTCACTAAAGGTTTATAAAACTGCTCTATTGTCCACAAATAGGCAACGGCCTATCACCCCTAAACAAGCGGTCTGGTTAAACAACTGAACAGGACGATCTCCGAGATGCTTTCTATGGACATATACTCCAACAACCGCAATTGGGACACCGTCCGTTCATATGTTACTTTCGCCTAGAACTCCTCGCGCTACGACACAACAGGTTATTCGCCATTCTATCTTCTATTCTGCCGTGAACCATTACTCATGCTTGATCTCCAGCTTTATTGCAACATGACACTACGCTCACGGACCACGCTCTCGCCGCCACATGTCTTGCTGAAGAAGCACGTCAATTAGCACGCTTTCGTACTCTAGATTCGTAAGAGCGGCAATGAGTCCGCTGTGACAACGGGCGCAACGTCGCCATTTACTCTGCCGGAGATTTGGTGCTGCTCAGGACAGGTCAGCGTCGCATCGGCCTCGCACAAAAGCTCCTTCCTCGTTATAGCGGCCCATACAGGATAATTTGCCCAACCTCCGACGTCAATTCTGTTGTCGAGCCTTATGTACCCTGCCAAAATCAACATTCTAACCAACTTCAGACTGTTTATGTCCTGCGACGCAAGCCATACCCCGCCTCTCAAAACGGCGGAACGCCGTTTCCTCCGGCGGGCGAGTAATGACAAGAAGAGGAGAAAGCAGCTCGAGATAGGCGGAACAAGAAAGACGCAAACGCAGCAGCTCCTTTAGTTCTCTAAAAGAGCCCTTATTCTACCCATGTCCCCTTCAATACAAATTATATAATTTTATAATAACCGTAACAATATAATAATGATGAGTGAAATCAATAATAAGAAATGGGGATGCCGCCTATCTAGAGAGGGCAACAGGGTATGTGACCGCTCCCTCCGAAGCGCCTCCGATGTTGGTCATACACAAATTGAGTGTATTTGCTGCTGCAATAATATCACTGATTTTTTGGTGAATACGGTTAAAATTTACGAATTAACGTAAAGCGTGTTCACACCAATCACTGATTTAGTTATTACATATATTTGGATTCCAGTTCATGCCAGGTCAATTAAAATAACCCGATCGATAATAAAACAACGTAAGCAAAGAAATCGATTACAACGAAAACATGACTTAAAAATTGGCTTATTATAAAAACCGCAGAGTGAGGTGAAAAGTAACAATTCCGATTAGGAAGTTTGCCCTATGCCGATGCGAACTTCGATCCAATCGAATTCATTACTCTAAAAAAACGTGGGTCGAATATCGCAACGCCCGTAAGTACGCCTCCTCCAGAGTACAATACAAAACTGTGGAATTACGGTCACATTTAAGAAACCTAATATTTGTTGGTTAAGTATGCATTGTTAGAGATAGAGAGTTGAGCAAAATTTCGTGGGTGCATGAAACATCTAGGGTAAGGGGATTCAAATTGAGACAAAGCATTGTAGATCAATGCTGTGTTTTTATTTTTATTGCAACTCATGAAAACAAAATTGTACTACAATCTTTGAAATCGGGGTACTGTGGTCTGTAAAAGTGGCTAGATTCAAGTTACTAAAATTATAATATATTTATTAATAATAAAATGTTCCAAACGTCTCATTTTCACCCTACCCCTGACCCGTGCTCACTACCGTGTTTCGTTTGCAAACCTATTTTGTGATTTAAACGCGTAATTTCAATCCAGTTGAAAGCGGCCAGCAACCAGCTCGAACAAAGCGATTTATGCCCAAACTGACTAGTGTGATTAAACCGCTTGTCTGCTTGAGCGTAAAAATACATGTCTGGGTCATACCGCAAAGCGGATTGGAAAACCGGTTTGAAACAGCTCACCGGTTTTGTGAAGCACTTCGCCCTTTGGAGCATGCCGGTATACCTATCGGTTTACTCCGCACAGTTCCTTGGGTAACCGGTTCGAACCTGCTCACCGATTTGGTCACAACGCTCGCCATTTTGACCATGGGGCTACCAAACGTTTCACTCTTTGTCCGCCAAAAGAGACAGACAGAGAGAGCAAGAGAGAGAAAGAGACAGAGAGCGAGGCGTCGTATTTGATAAGGGGGACTCCTTGAGACGTGAAGCCGTTCGGACGGGTGGTTAAGGGCTAAGCCGACAACACCCAACCATGCTCTTAAGAAAGTACGACAGGGTGCGCTGTTTCTCCTGGTAGTCGCTGTACTCCGTTTAATCTCAACGATGAACCAGCGCAGACACTACGAGCCACCCCAGCCCAATTCAGCGCTTTAAACACATCATGCAACCCGGGCCCTGCGCTCCGGTGCGCCTTTCCGGAGGGTCACGCGACACTAGCACGGCATTCGGTTACCTCCGAAGGCCTCTAGTGCCGATACGGTTCATCCATACGTGAAACCGAGTTTTGTGTTTATGTTATTGACTGCTATCGAAGTAGTAAACACCTCTGCTGACCCTCCTTTGTTTATGTTCGTGTGGTCATTTTTCAGGTCTGTGAATAGAGGGCGTGGCCAGAGCTCAAAATCGCGATAGCGGTTAAGATGATCTGCCTGCGGGGGCGCTTTTCTGTGGTGTGACTCCTCGCCGGACGCTCTTTTATTTCATTCCTACATCTGAAATTAAAAACAAAACGTCACCCCATTTTGTGTTACACTGGTTCCTAGAATTAAACTTCGTGTTGGTGATATTCAATTCATTTTAAAACCTGTTAGGCATATGCATGTTACTGAAAAGGCAGATGGACCAATAGCCAGTTGCCTAGATTGGCTTTACTAAAATTAGGCATCTGAGGCGTAGAGGGAGCAGCAAGTGTTATTATAAAAACTAATCAGAAATACTATAAATCAAACAAATAATAGACGCATAAATCATAGGAAATACTAATTTCACTAAACCAAGATGAAGAGTATGATGGTGAAGGTATCATATAGTAGCACATCACACCGGGTCGGGGCCGTAGCGGTCTCGGGTCTGCGGTATGGTCTTAACGGAATAGGACCGGAAACGCCCCAAGGGGCACAAATCTCCTGTCATAAATGCCAGAATCCTGACGCAACCAGGAACTTAACGGGATCTTGGCATCGGACTGCCAATGCCCGTTTCTTTCACATGACATGCCGACACCAGTGTACCAGCATTTTCCCGGGCACCCCGGAAATTTCCCAGGGACATCGGTAAGCTCCCGGTACCGACCGGATTCTGGTATTTGGGTCCGGCCGTTTTCGCCTCGTTGGGTGCTGGCCTTTTAGGCCGAGACACGTGTACCGGTAAGTTCAAGGCACCGGCCGGATTCTTGCATTTCTGACTGGCCATTCTCCTCCCTGATGCGATTCCTTCGCCGAGCCGGTAAGACCATACCGGCAGACCGGGGCCGCACCAACCCCAACCTGGCCGGATGTGCTAGATGGGCTCATACGTAGCCGGCGAAACAGCTGTGTCACCTCAATTTTTTTAAAAACAGGAAAAGCGCCAAAGTTTACAGTGAGATAGTTTTTTTTTTTTTTAAATATCAATCGCTGGAGAGCTACTGCTCGGCTTGAAAGGGCGTGCAGATTAACGGGTAGCAGCAGGCTGGAGGAAAGTGGCTGTGTGTCTCCAGGTGGGGTCTCTGTCATCAGTCGCTACGCCCAACCAGCCCAGAATGATAATAATGTAGCTTCTTGGCAACCAATACAACGAAGCACTTCAGAAGGCGAATCCTTAGTTATAGCGGATGTAAATAAATCATCGCATTACACAAATCAGTTTAATAATAGGGCATATCAATATATTGTGCACCAGTTGCACACAAGGCAACCGCCATATATTATGAACAAAAAAATTATATTATGAAGTAATCTTAAAGTTCTTAACTGAGGCTGCCTTTAAACAATGTGTTAGAAAGAATGTTCAACGCAGGTGGAGGTTCTAGGTTTGGTTGCCATGTTAAATCACAAATTGTCCAAACAGTCCTAGACCTCAGATATGATTTCGCCAGACCATGTGACAGCAAATCTGTTTTTAAGTTATGCTTCATAAATTCAAATCCTCTGAATAAACATTTTTAAATAAGTGTTCTGCGCATGTGCAGGCTCTAGTCACGCAGCAGTGAAAGCTAGAATTAAGACCAGTAGCAGTGTTGCGTTACCTCTACTGCCCCCTCTTCCACTCATCTCTCTAAGCTTCAATCACAAAGTTTCCATTCTGTTCATAGCGAAATCATGAAAAGTCTACAAATATATGTGAAATACTTCTTGTCCCTCAGAGCGGCGTGCAAAATCAGTTCAAGAACGACAGTTTAGAGTGAAAAAAAAACAAAACATGACTGCCTCAAGCCTACGTCAGAAGGCTTTTTTTATGTGTTCAACGAGCAGATTCTTAGAGTCGAGCTGCCTAACGCGTTATCTTATGATCCTTTTGGCGTTGAGGGAAACACACGCCAAACTTTCGAATACACTTCAGAACTGCATAATTTTCTTTAGTTCTTTTTTTTCTTTTGCGACATGTTCAGAGTACAATAACATCTTTTGAACGCTATTTTTGTTTCAGAAAAAATAATCAACTTTAGCGAAATGTCATGTCAACCGCCATCACGACCAACTCCAATACGAATATGATTTTTTTTCGCTTTGACCGATCATTTGTTGAAAAGCGATCGATATGTTCGACTCGTGTACATGCACTACGAGCGCACGATTTCACATATACTATTGTTGTAAAAAAGACAAACAGAACAAATCGGGTAGCGCAGTGTTTATTTACTGGCCGGAATTGGCCCTTGGCTCGGCCTATCAACTGCAGAATTTGATTATTTTGGTAGTTGAAGTCATTAAAAAAATAAGGTTGGTTTTAATTTTTTTTTTCACGAAACAAGTGATAGGTCTGACGACTATCCAACGTTCAAGCCATCCCCGTTTTATAGGAGAGGGAGGATGGCAGCAGGGATAGCAAATGACGGTCATCAATTTGCCAGGAGAATTGTTTACACAGAGAATAAGTTGGCTTTTAAAACACACTGGATAATCTTATCGTACTCTAAACAAGTCATAAATAGATAAAACAAGAAACGAAACTAGAGCTCCGTGGTGGATTTGACCAGTTACTCTTCAAGTTAATAAAATAAAAGGATTATGCGCTAGATCACTTGACCGCAAGGTAGCACAAATGTGTCAGGCCCCAAGGCCCCAAAAGCCTCTTTACCCCACCGGATGGAGCGCATGCACTCTTCGCTCGGTGTCCTTTTTATGTAAAAAAGATGCATTGTCCTCAATTCACTTTTGACCTAAAAACTAACACAAGGAACAGACAAAATCACCACCGGCTTGCGTTATAATGCAACCTCTGTAATACCACAGCAGCCAATACACTTTAAATTTTGCAATGTGATGACAAAAGAGCAAGTGGTCCTGAATTCCGAAAATAAAATAGATGAATTATTCGTGTGCTAAAGGTGCCCGTAAAAAAAGCATGAGTGGGCATCCGCTTCAATTTAACAAGGCACGCCACAGCTTGATCGAATCGCCTGCGTGTATATTCCCGATCGTTTCTGTTGCCATAAAAGTTATCTGATATCCACGTCCTTCATCATCAGATAACGATTATTTCTCAAAAGTTTCACTGAAACAAAATAGCTTCAGGCTCTTACAACCCTAAAGCTCTACATTTTTCGGGTATCAGGAGCGGACAAACATATGCAAACGTTTGCCGTATTGCTGAACATGAGGATCACCTGTAATCACCAAATGGTTTCTTGACTGTTTTATATCCTATGGGGACGGGGAAAATACAAAGAAAGCAGCCTAGGCTTCAAAACCACTAGGCATTAACAACTTCTACCACTAAATGCATACCCTGTACCGAACACTAGCATGGCTCGATGCTCCCAGAGTGTCTGCAAGGGCTTCTGACTCAATGACATGAGGTCGCTTGCAAGCCATCTACATAAGAGAAAAAATGCCATATTTTTCTAGTATTAGGATACCGAAAAGTTCTACCAGCTCAGACATCCTTTTTACAACAGCAAATCAGTGGTAATGCAGTGTTGAGTAGTTGACGTGTCTTGATGTGTGTGCAGATCATATTTGTTTTATGTACCAACGGTTTTGAGACAGCCGATTTTTGTGTCCACGAGCCAAACCAGTGAAAAAGTTGAGCTCGGAGAAAGCCGTGATATAATGTGGGTCGTAGGAGGCAAGAGCCTCCTAATGGCTACGTTCAATCCATAGGAAGAGAAGGCGTAGGTCCCGTGCCAGGCTTGACTTATCCACCCAAGTGCACGTAGTTACGCCAGACTACTGGGCGGATAAGGGAGAGGGGGTCTCGAGGTGTGTCCTGGAAACTTGAATGCAGGGAAGCATTGAAGAACGAGAGGAACATATCCCAGTTTGCCACACGACACGGGCGGCGGAGGCGGCGGATGTGACCAGGGTGAAGACCTAGAGGTAGGGAATAGCGATCGCTACACCAATAGTCCGGTTCTAGATGCCGGCTGATGGGGGCATGACCAAGTCCTCATGACATGTCGGGACAAGAGGGGAAAAATGAGGGTAGGCATCACGACTGTTGGCAGATGTGGGGAGTTTAAGATCATGGATTGAGCGTCCACACAAGTGTCCAGCGCAAGTTGCCGTCCAGCGCTGGTAGAGTAGCAGCCCCAAGTCATATGTGGTGAATTGAAATCACTGCCCACCAATACCGGGTGGCCAAAATACCTTTGGCGCACATAGCGCAGCCAAACTAGGTGAAGTCGAGCCACTCTCACACTTTAGGGTTGCATTAACACCATACTAGAATAACGTCCCTGTGAGGCAGGCGTAAAAGTACAGCAACCACTTACAAGAAAAGGGTAAACCACGAGACAAAAGGAATGGGTCTCTGAGGGTTCTTAGTGTATGCATACACTTAGAACCCTCAGTACTCGCTTCCTCAGTACCCTTGCCAAGAGTACTGAGGAAGCGATTCAGCACCATGATAGTGTACAGACATATCGTGAAAAAAATAGTCAATATGAATAGACCCTATCTTTTCTGGGCGTGGTGGTGAAGACCACTGTAAGGCTGAATGTTTACTTAAGCATTTAGGCAGAGCAGAGATGTTCAATTAAACGATTTGTTCCGGATTTAATAGTGCAAGTGTTGAGAAATGTACTAGTTAAAGCCACTGATGTATTATTTCATCTGAAGTTTGCTACTGACTTATGACCTATTCTCGTGGCGCGTGCGTCACGCACTTCATTTTATATATTGAATGTATTAAAAGAAAAGTTCAAACCTGTACGCATTTCACATGAGCATTAAATTTATTTACTATGTTCCCAAAGTCGTTTGCTTGCTCTTCTTAATGTATGATGTTTAGGTTTTGAGTAGCTGCAGTTTAGTTTTTTTTTTATTTTGTGTTAGAGAAAAACCCCAAACCTGATACTTCAGTTTCCCGCAGACCTGACATTCTATGGAATTCGAAGAGACATTTCGGGCGGTGGTTTTATATTTGTGTTCAAGCACCTTGCCGATGGGTCGTCGGAGCGCCGTACTCGTCGTAGTAGCCACACGTGCCTTTTACGCACCTCTAGAAAATAAAACACAAATTTTTGAGCATTTTAATGATTAGGTAAAAGACATATTCAAACTTCGAACCGACCGAAAGTGTAAAAAAACCCGCCTTTGGCACTTGCTTTTTATACCGTACTTAAAGCTTCCGCACTACGATATCTTGAATATACTTCTATCGTGCTATACACTAAATTATGTGAAACCTTGAGGCTATAAATTAGCTTATTATGAAAAGTGCACTAGCACCCTGTTTTAACATGGCACATTACATTTGCTTGAACAATTATATTTTAGAGATGACGCCCTAATAAAAGGGTGCAGTCATTATTGCAGCATCCAGAGACAAGCTTCAAGGGCAACCATTTTAAAAACAACATGCACCGTGCATCGCTGTCATATGCACGGAAACCACAGATACAAATACATTGTAAACCCCAAGAAACCAGAATCACACCCTGTTGAGCACTTCACCACTTTATACACTCAACAATGTAAATACATTGATTCGCAGGTAAGTGCCTCCGCAATTACAAGAGTTTCAAGTAAGTTGTTTTGATATCGTCAATATTTAACAAAACACATCACATTTCGAAGTTGAATAAATGTATCCCAAAATTCAAAGCATTGGCACACCAATCTAATCATTCAATGTTTTAATGTCATTTTCGTAAAATAACATTGGAGCTATCTGCCAATCAGCGACACAATTCCTGACCCAACGAGGTCTACGCGCGAGGCTCGTGTCAGATCGCGTGCTAATTCACCGATCACACAAACAATATTCAACTGAAATGACTTTTTCCTGTGACTAGAGTGCCATAGCATATTCAAAATCGAAAGATATTGATTTGTGATTGGTAACCCTTGAAGATACAATGTTTACAAAGATTTTGTTGCGTACCCGTCAATACTCAAATAGCTCAAAGTTCAAGAAATATATCTGGAAGTCAAAAGCATGGTAAGGTATTCGATATAGTCAAAAGGTAATCGTTGGCAAGCTATTTAAAACGGGCGTCAGGTCGATTCACCGAACTCACTGCAGCAGCACAAAGATTTTAAAGATACTCATGCACAAACCACACGTCAGCAATTGTAAGAGTTAAAAGGATTCCCTTTTTCTTCTGGTCAGTATTTCATATAAAGTGTATACGAGAACTGTGTTTTTTAACATCCGATGAACTGGCTGCAAGAGCTCGCCTAGTGAAAAAAAGGTTTTAATATGCATAAAACTTTAGCACATCATGCAACAATTTATCTACAAAATCACCACACAGGTTAAGGCGATTTTTATGACCCGGCACAATATTTTGCAACCCCTCATCGAAGAAGTTCACAACGCGGATTCTAAGTATATCTATTACGTTGTTCTCAAGACATAAACTGCAATAATGTGACATATTGGGCTAGTTGTTTTGAAGTGGACAGATTGGAATTGAATCGCGGCAAGAAAACGTGGACAAGGGGCAACACACACAACAGGGTGGCGCTGAACTAACAATTGTATATTTTTAATATAGAAAAAGAAAGAAAGAAAACACGAAACATTTTAATCAGACAAGTTAGACACCACACACGCGCCAACAAAGCATCATATATTTTGTAAAGATAGGCCATATAAGCGGCTACGTAAAGCCCTTCATAATTTATCGAAGGTACGGGAGTTCTTTTTCAGATAAAGCCATTGACGGCTCGCTGACGCATCTCCCGCCATGTTCAGAGATAAAAAAACCTCGATGATTTCCCTTGTCACTCTGTATGTATGTTTTTCTAAACAGTGACTTCACTTAAGTTAGGATGGCACTTGCAGTCCCTGCAGTGTAAAGGTAGCAACACCCAACAGTGGCCCTAAGGGAATACGAATGTTCTCTTAGTCTCTCATTTAGACAGCGGCCCGTCGGTCCAACGTACACATTGCCACGCGACAAGGGGATCTTATGAACAACGCCAGACTTACAAGCCACAAAAGGTACTACGGGCTTTTTGGTCCATTCCCTTTTCGACCGTTTTTCGGTGGTAGCATCGACCTTTGCAAATTGCTGGCCCATTTTCTGTAGCGCTGACAACTCCACCGGGATACCATAGGGCAGAAAGCAACACCGGGATTCTGAGGTATACTGCGGTGCGAAGCTACACGTAACACATAAAGACGTAAACAATGAGATGATAGGAAAGGCAGTTAAGAAAATGGCGTGCATGTGAATGCGCAGACTAGCAACTGATTATTTTTCGTTCCTTCTTCTTCCATCTTTATACCTTTGTTTTGTAGATTGAAGATCACCTGATAATTCAAGGAATTGAAAGTTAATGTGTTTGTGGGCAATTTTAGACAAGGTGTTTTAGGGGACTGATGTATACTGGAGTTTAGATGACGCGTATGTACTTGAGAAGTCGTGGAAAGGACTGGGACGATTTATGCATTTTTTGTCATTTGTAGACAGTTGCTGTTGGTGGTGGTTGTGTTTTTGTTGCCATCCTGGAGCTGATGTTTGCCCTGTTGTGCTGCGGGATCTTTTAAAGCAGTTCTATTTATTTTTGTTTTAAAGCTATTAAGGGTTCACTGACACACGTGCATGCGTTCCGAAAGCCATGTGAAAAGCTCTCATGATTTCGTGCTTGGTCCTGTCTTGCGATCTGTCTAAGATGGTTGTGGTTCCAAGGAGAGCTTCGCAGCAGCATCCTGAAAAGTTTGCTGCGAGGTTACCAGATACCTCCAGCTGACCCCAAGCGTACTTATGCTCTCTTAGTCTCTCATTTATACATCTCCCAGTTTGCCCTGTGTATGACTTTCTACACGTCAGTGGTATCTTGTACACAACTCCTTCAGTACAGTCAACGAACTTGTGTCTGTGTTTTACCTCACACGACGCTTGACCTCATATGTTGTTTAACAGTTCATTCACCTTTTTGCATAAAACTTTCAGTTTAAAAGGGGAGGATAGGGCCACTCTTACTTCATATTTTTCTGCTATCTTTTTATCCTATGGAAAAAATTGTGTATGTATGGCAGGACAATCACTGGTTTTTTGTCAGTAGTGTTCTCCTTGGTTTTAAATTTGCCTGTGAGTGTGTTCATGCATTTTTTTGTTATGGCCACCATTAGCGAATCTGAATAACCGCTTGCATGTAGTCGGTTTATTTGTATTTCTATGTCATCCGACACTCTGTGGAAACACAATTTTCTTATGGCTTGCCAGACATATCCTTAGGCGTAGCTCTTCTTTACTAACTTTGAGTATACTGAGTCGTATGGCACTATTCCCTTTTCCCTTCTCGTCTTATACGTCCAGCACGTGTGTCTTTCCTCGAATGTCATGGTGATATCCAAAAGCTGTAGCATGCCTCTATCTGGTAATTCGAATGTAAATTCCAGTCCTCTGGGTGCCTCCTTGAACTTCCCCTTGATTTTTGTGCGCATATCCTTCGTCATTCGCTCATTGGAAGGCATACCAAAAAATCATCTACGTCCCTGAAACAGCTCACTACTCCAATCTCCTGGAAAAGCTGATGTAATGTCCTATTACCTCGTGAGAGGTATATGTCGCATAATGCTGGCGCTATGCATGAACTTATGCATATGCCTTCTTTGAGTATACTTTCTTTTCTAGCATGACGTGTAGTGATCATAGATAGATTCGTAAAATACGTATGAAATCTTTTGTGCTAATCCCACTCTGCTTTTTAAATTTTACTGAGCCGTATGCGTCGATGCTTTCTTCCACTGCCTCTAGTGCTCCTTTTTGTGGGATGTTTTAATGCAAGTCTTTTACGTCCACTGAAAATGCGGTGATGGGCTGTGTTCCTTTCAAAAATTGGATCACCTCTTCTGAGTTACGTACTAAGAACGGATTGTCTACTTGGAGAAGTAACAGGTGTTTTTGCAGTTCCTTTGCGGTCACATTCTGCCAGGTTTCTTTGTCGTCCACTATCACTTTGAACGGGCTGTCTTCCAAGAGCGTCTTTACCTCAAATAATGGTTTCAGACATAGTTCCTGGCTTTCTTTAACTTTCTTTGTGATCAAGTTGAGGCCTACTTTTTGACACTGTCGTCCTACTTGTGCTCTTGCGTTTTTCCTACTTATTTCGTTTATGTCTTTCCGTTCCTTGAAGTTTTTTTCCAGGGGATCTTGGGCTTTCCTTTCGTACGTGCCTTTTTCCAAGATGACAAATTATTGTCTTGTCACACAGCAGGAGGCGGCAGTTGTTTCTTTCAAGCCATAGTAACGTGTTTTTGGTGTTCCAGCCTGCTTGCCTGGCAATTCATCATCTGTTGGAAACCTCTTGGATGCCATACTCTAAGCACCCCTCTTTCTCTCCTTCTGGAACTTTCCTTGTGACGTCACGTGCTATGCCGATCAAATCAAGTGTGTTTGCCTTCGGCTGCACTGCGTATTTCGGACCATTCCATAATGTCTTGAAGATCATTTCTGTAATTGTCAGTTTGGTCATATTGATTATCCTTTCATTTCCGTTCTTCGTCCTTTTTTTGTCACGGCATATGGTTGAAACATGCCTTCCACTGACTCTCTCCTTGATTTTCCGCGATATCCAGAAAGTATTTGTACATCACCTTGGCCTGTGCTGGCGGTAAAGATGCGTCGCAGATACTCCTGATGTTGTCGAGCTTGAAAAAGCATACTTGCCTACAAGTCTCTCATCGTAACATCTTGCAGTACCGCCTTGCTGTTGCCTCTTCTGGTGCCATCCTTCCAAACATAGAAATTAGAACAGGCGCTGACACGCCGCGTGTGAGGGCGTATTTGAGTCAGAGTCAGAAACTAAGGGAGCACAAATACGCTTGGGGGCGGCTGGAGGTACCTGGTAACCTCGCAGCACACTGTGCAAGATGCAGCTGCGAAGCTCTCCTTGGAACCACAACCATCTTAGATAGATCGCAAGACAGGAACAAGGGCGAATTGATGGAGGCTTTTCACATGGCTTCCGAAAGGCATGGCACGTGCGTCAGTGAACCCTCAATAGCTTAAAAACAAAAAGAAATAAAACTGCTTCAAAACATCCCGCTGCACAACAAGGAAAACATCAGCTCCAGGGTCGCAACAGCATAAACACAAACATCACCAACACCAACTGTCCACTAATGACAGAAAACACGTTAATCGTTCCAGTCTTTTCCACGATTGTTCAGGTACATGCGCGTCATCTAAACTCAAGCATATATCTGTCCCCTAAAACACATTGTCTAAAATTGCCCACAAAGACATTAATTATCAGTTCCGTGAATTATCAGGCAAGCTTCATACTTCAAAACAAAGGTATAAAGAAGGAAGGAGAAAAAAAAAACAGTTGCTAGTCTGCGCATTCACAACTACGTCAGGTTCTTAACTGTGTTTTATATCATCTCATAGGTTACGTCATTATGTGGTAAGTGTAACTTCGCAGCGCAGTATACCTCTGAATTACAAACGAACTAGCCCAACTCAAAGCACTGTTACCTGCGGGATACCAAGAACGCAGGGCCACTGTTGGGAGGTTGCTACCTTTACACTGCAGGAACTGCAAGTGCCATCCTAATTTTAGTGAAGTTACTGTTTTGGATAAACATACAGACAGAGTGACAAGGAAAATAGTTAAGTATATAGAAGTCATGCTTATTTATTATGGTGTTTTCTTTTGTTAGAACTTCTCAGAGTTGCGTCGGCATTGTTTTTTTTTTAATTTCTAGGCTGGTATCGGCATTTTGGAGGGAGCATTTCGGGGGGAAGAGCGGCCGAGCGGACGAAGCGGGTCCCCCGCGGTCATTAGGAAACGTCTCGTGTTTCGGGAGTCTGCTGGGCAGACCGCGGGACGGCCCGTTCTGGGGATACTTGTGGATGTAAACCGAGTGTGCCTGTGTGTAGAGGGTATTGCCGCTTAGTGTAAAAATGTCGCTCTTTGCTCGATGCAATAATTTAGCGGTTGGCGCCAGCCCGACTGGAAAAAATGCACAGAACAACTCTACACGGAATTTGGGTTTGGTGGTTACAGAGCCTGGTTGACAGCTCGTCGACCATTGGAGGACAGTGTACCACGTGTGAGTGGTGGAATTTGAAGAGATTTTTCGGCTCTTGAGGAGAGAGGATCGGTCCCTACGGGCCTACAAAAGGAGTGCGGAGAGGGTTTCGGAGAGATTCGGACTTTGGATTTGATTGAGAGAAATTGGGGACGGGGGTCGAGACTTTAGACGAGGCAGGATGGTCTCCCAAGTTGGGACGTGTAACTAAAGTGTAAATAAATGCACATAGTTCTATTCAAGCAGTGAGTCGACCCGTCATTCAGCGACGTTCGTGCCACCACGCTCCAGCCCATCGGAGCGGAACCTGCCTCCCACACCCCCGGGAGTAAACAACAACAAACTTTAACTGGCGCAGTCGACAGGATGGTGGCGCGATTTCCGGTGAGACGACGTGGCGGCGACCTGCGGGCAAGTACGTGAGCTTCGGCTCAACGGCGGACGAGGCAACATCCACGTGAGAAGCCTCGTGGGCTCCGGCCCGAAGTGACCAAGACGACATCCCCGTGAGAGGTCTTGGGGGGGTTTCGACCCGAAGTGGACGAGGCGACATCCCTGTGAGAGGCCTCGTGGGCTCCGGACCGAAGTGACCAAGACGACATCCCCGTGAGAGGTCTTGGGGGGTTTCGACCCGAAGTGGACGAGGCGACATCCTCGTGAGAGGCGTCGTGGGTTTCGACCCAAAGTGAACAAGGCGACATCCTCGTGAGAGGCTTTGTGGGTTTCGACCCGAAGTGAACAAGGCGACATCCTCGTGAGAGGCCTTGTGGGTTGCGACCCGAAGAGAACGAGCGGACGGAGCAATATCTACGCGAGAAGCTTCGTGGGCTGCGGTCCAAAGTGCATCGACGACGCAGCATCGTCTACGTGAAAAGTGGTGTGGGTTTCAACCCGAAAAACGGTCCAGCCGTACCCGAACCCAGGACCGACCCCGACGAGTGACATTCAGCGACACCGGAGAGTCATCGCCTCAAGAGCGGCGCACTGAAACGGGTGAGACTCATTTCTGTTTCCTCCGGGTTTCGCATGTCAGTGGTGTCGCGGTCGATGACGGAAGTAGCATGAGGCACAATAAGTGAGAACGGTGATAAGAGCCCGATGATGTTGGACCACGTATCAAAAGGGGGAGGTAGTGAAAGGGAGAACGCGCTCAAGCGAAAAATTGCATCTTTAAGACTCAAATTCCAGATAGCCAAATTTTACGCTAATCAGGACGAGGAGAATTGGCGCCGCGGTGGGGAAGATGAGGGCCAGGTTGGAGCGAGCGAAAATCTGAGGCGTTCGTTAAGGCGGTGGAACAACACCTGGAGGAGTGGGAGAGTCACCTGCTGCCGTCGACGACATACCCGGAACAAGTGAACATCGAGGCTCCCTGTGAAATTGTGAGCGATGGTGACGGCGGCGAAGGGAGTGAGAGCGAGAACGCGTTTGAGCTACAAATTGCTGCTCCGAAAGCCAAACTCCAGATCGCCCAATTCATTCTTCAGCAGGCAGAAGAGAAGTCGCGCCGTATTAGGAAAGAAGAGGGCCGGGTTGAAGCGGGCGGCGCATCCGATGCGGTCGTCAAAACGGGCGAGGGACACTCCAAGCGTACCGGGAAGACAGACGCGGACGGCGATGATTGCGGCGACATCGAGGTCGAGCCGGCGGTCCAGACGGGCAAGGGGCACCCCAAGCCCACGAGGAAAACGGACGACGACGACGGGTGGTCCGAAACCTTGTTTGAGCGGCAGAAGGGTGAAGATCTGGAAAGAGGGCTCGAGGAGAACGCATACGGCGATGACCGTGGCGGCCGGGAGGTGAGGCCCGCTAATAAGAGAGCTGGCGGCGACGAGGCAGAGGCACCCACCGGTTATTCGGTGACGCAAGGAGGCGAGAGCGGGAGCGATGGTGACGGCGGCGACAAGTCGACGAACTTGGTTGGCGACATCGAGTGTAAGGATCCAGGGGACCTCGGCGCACCGGTCACCGCAGCACTGGGGATGCAAGGGCCGTGCCAGGCCGGAAAGAAGCAGCCGCGCAAAGGGCGCAGCGACAGGTCGAAGACGGCGGTCGAGGGGTGCTCCGGGTCCAGCCCTGCATCGGCTCTGGGCTACGACGCAGACGACCACGGCGAGAACGTGGACGACGGCGAGAGGGCGGCGAAAAGGGTCGTGACCCCTCCGATCCAGACGTCGAGACGGGAGCACCGACTGCGGAGAGGCACCGTCTTCGGGACCGGGGCCGTGTCGTCACCGAAGGTCAGGCCGGCGGAGCGTCGCGGGGCGACTCCCAGGAGGAAGGTTGCGTCGCGCTGCTCCAGAAGGGGGAGTTTGGACGCAGAGTGCTGCGGGGGCGGCAAGCGCCAAATGACCACGGAGGAGAGGAAGAGGCCACTGCGGCCAGTGCCCAGAGCTCGCACGCGAGGACGGCAGACCTCCAGTTTGGGTTCGGGATCAGTGAGTGTCGTGGAAGCGACCGACTGTGCGCCGCCCCGGGCAGTCCTCATAACGTCTTTAAAGGGGCCCACCAACAATTTTTTAACTGGTTTGAAGTTCGCGCTGAAACGGAGCTCAATGAAAGCAGGAACACCGAGGAAAAAAAATATTACAGAAATTCGCAATATTTTGTGAGTTATTAGCAAATTAAATATTGCAGAAAACAACTTTAAATAAGCAAAACATTGCGCTTCATGACGTAAAATGAAACAGTTTAGCGATTGGAGCAAAGCGGTTGGCCAATTGGACGCGAGTTTGGTTGATAGCCCGTCGGCCCGGTCGGCCATTAGGCCTCGCTGCAACCATCGTAGCATTGGAATCGGGTTGCCATCATCGATGAATTTACCGGGCTTATCGGATTTTGAGCGCCGAATTCTTAAAAAGGAGTGCGGAGCTGGGCGTCGCGCCGAACGAGGACACACCACGCAAGCGCCGCGACGCGTCTCTGCCTCAGTCCGCTTCGACAGCCGCGGAAGCCTCGTCTCCTGCAACTCCGCTGACTCCGCCACCGGAGCCACCTCGGCGAGTAGGAGGTACTCCGCCGCTGGGAGGCGCGCATGAGCGACGAGGCGTTGTTTTCGCCCTTTTTTAACTTTAATTTGCAACTTTATTAGCTCTATACAAACGACTTTTTAGAGAAATAACGACGGTTAACGTGTGATATACTTTATTCCGCTTCAAAATTTCTGGGACGGCTCTCGCCAATCACGAAACCCAGTGAATGTGACGTATAGTGAAAGGGAGCGCCGTTATGCGCGCGCATTCGGCACCTCGCGGCGCCACCGTCGGAGGAGGTGTTTCCGAGTTGTCAAATTAAAATATGATGCGCTAATATTTTTAAAATCTTTCGTTGTCCACTGGGTTTCCGGGACCACTAGCGTGGAGAAACCGCAAAAAAAAGTAGACGCTCAAATACTGTTGGAGGGCCCCTTTAAGGACAACGAGATGGACGAGAAGACGGCCACGATTAGGGGGGTAGCTAGCCAGGCTACTGGGTTTTTGTTTCGCCTTTAGTGTATACAATTATTTCACTGCCCTCCTGATTCATTTTCATTTTGCTCTTCGGTTGGCCCCTAGGTATTTTATAATCTACGTAATGTATTTTGGGTGTTCAGTTTTTATTCTTTGCGGGAGAAGTTTGTTTGTCCGCACGTATTTGAAACGTTGTTTGAAGCCAGAGCGTTGGTAAGCATGTCGAGGCTAGACAAGCGTGATTAAGGCATGATGATTATGCCGTATTTTTTTAGAGATCCCACCACTGATTTTGCGGGACCCTGGAATGTACAGGAGTGGGTCAAACCTGTATGTGATCGTTGGTGGCAGTTTGAGTTTGAACGTGACAGCTATGATGACAATTGTTTTTTCTTTTGTGCACCCATTATTGTCTGTGCTCAGACGTTCTGCCTGCGGCAGCAGTGTGTTCGCCGTTTTAGTATTTCTGGTTGTAGAATGGTAAACACTTTTTTCTATCGATGCCGCTTGATTTTGTTGATATTAACAAATCAGCGCTTGGTGAACCTTTAGAGCGTAATGTTGACGTTGTTGCTTTTGGTTAACTGTGGGCCAAGCGGTCGGTTTGTATATTTGCCAGCGCGCTATTCGGGGAAGAAATTTATGTTGCGCTTACATCAAGTGTCAACGCAAGAGTCTTGGTGGGGAGGAGTTACGTATATAGAAGTCATGCTTATTTATTATGGTGTTTTCTTTTGTTAGAACTTCTCAGAGTTGCGTCGGCATTGTTTTTTTGACTTTCTAGGCTGGTATCGGCATTTTGGAGGGAGCATTTTTGGGGGCAGAGCGGCCGAGCGGACGAAGCGGGTCCCCGCGGTCGTTAGGAAACGTTTCGGGTTTCGGGAGTCTGCTCGGGCAGACCGCGGGACGGCCCGTTCTGGGGGATACTTGTGGATGTAAACCGAGTGTGCCTGTGTGTAGAGGATTTTGCCGCTTAGTGTAAAAATGCCGCTCTTTGCCCGATGGAATAATTGAGCGGTTGGCGCCAGCCCGACTGGAAAAATTGCACAGAACAACTCTACACGGAATTTGGGTTTGGCGGTTGCAGCGCCAGGTTGACAGCTCGCCGACCATTGGAGGACAGTGTACCACGTGTGAGTGGTGGAATTTGAAGAGATTGGTCGGCTCCTGAGGGGAGAGGAGGTCCCTACGGGCCTACAAAAGGAGTGCGGAGAGGATTTCAGAGAGATTCGAACTTTGGATTTGATTGAGAGAAATTGGGGACGGGGTCGAGACTTTAGACGAGGCAGGATGGTCTCCCAAGTTGGGACGTGTAACTAAAGTGTAAATAAATGCACATAGTTCTATTCAAGCAGTGAGCCGACCCGTCATTCAGCGACGTTCATGCCACCACGCTCCAGCCCATCGGAGCGGATCCTGCCTCCCACACCACCGGGAGTAAACAACAACCAACTTTAACTGAAATCATAGAGGATTTTTTTATCTCTGAACTTGGCGGGAGATGCGTCAGCGTGCCGTCAGTGGCTCTATCTGAAAAAGAGAAGAATTCGGGTACCTTCGATGAACCATGAAGGGCATTACGTAGCCACTGATATTGCCTATCTTGAAAAAAAACATATGCTGCTTGGTTGGCGCTGATGTGGTGTCTATTTTATATTATTAAAACTCTTCTTGTTTTCTTATTTTGTTTTTTGTGTATTAAAAGTAAACAGTTGTTAGTTCACCTCCTTTCTGTCGTGTGTGTTTCCTTGACCTTGTCAAAGTTTTATTGTCGCTGTTCCTTCCCAAGATGTTCTCCTCAAGACCTTCTGTCGCCACAGATGTCATTCTCTCACCCCTATCATTATAAACTTCTGATCGCCCTCTCTGCCACTTCATGTAGTTTCGTACATAAACATTACAAATTCGTAGCGACTGATGGCCTTGATGAATGCCAGATGGAATGATTGAGAACCCAAGTTGCAACATTTTTCGCGGAAGGCATCCTAACTTATGAGGCATTTCATATAAGTGCTTGAATCTGCTTGTTGATTAGGATGAGGGTTAGCTACAACTTGTACTTAGAGTTGGTTGACGTTAAAGCATTTTGCATCAATACTGCTTTAAACGCAAACATTTTATTGGATGTTGAAGGGGAACAGTCATTTGTCATTGAAGTTGAAGGAAAGTTTAAGCGTATCATTTTTTGTTACAATGATGTTTCGGTAATATACCCCCCGCTCTAAGAGAAAGAAAAAGGTTCATAATGGTAGTTGTTTATAATAACGACACAAAAATGCACATATTTATGAAATGAATGTAAGAGCGGAAAACGAGCTGATGATATGAAGCATGACAATAATCCCTAGACAGCCGGTAAAAATGGCGAATATTCTAATAGGTATCAAGCACAGCTGATTGTGACGTTTTGTGTACGTGTTTTGTAAAGAAACCGTCCTTATTCGCGTACACGGTTTCACGTTTTCAAGGCCGCGAAACGCTCGACCCCGCCCGAGGGAAGGCCGCGAGGTGCTCGTTCGCTTTTGCGTGCGGAGCCCCTAGAGTTCAGTACGCGTCTGTTTTCAACACCGAATTCAGTCACGCGACCAACAACAATCCAGTTCTGAACTGTAAAGACTCCGTTGCGGCCGCCCCGCAGCTCTATTAGCCATCTCTAACTTTCTTGGGTATCAATACCTTGCGTTTTCTTTGCGCTTCTATGCTAAATGTACTAAAACGATAATTTCAACTGAACAGCAAACATTGCAATGTTACCCGGGAAAAAATTAAATCACAGTCATAAAATATCAATAAGCAGTATTTGATTTTTTGTTCATGTATAATTTTTGTCCCACGTCTCGAGGTTTTGTTTGCATATACTCGTATAGATCACGTTCACAAAATTGTTATTTTCAGCTTTTCTTGATGGAAGATCGTGATGTTCTTTATAACTCTAGTTGCCTGGGTAGCAGTTAAAGTGGCCTAATTTTTTATTTTGAACTTTATCAAGGAAATAAGTATATTCAATGTCCAGACACCACAAGGATTATAGAATCGGCTGTACTGAGTCTTTCACAAACTTTACCACCTGTAGCCAGGCTTTTCTTGGACCGCTAGTTTACGTCCCCAGCAGTCCTAGCTAAGCTGCTAGAAACGTACATAGCGGGCAGCAGGTATTGTGATAAAAAAACGCCTATCAAAGGGCATGAAACTTTTGTCAGAAGGGCAGCTTAAAGCGAGAAGACTAGGCACCTCAGAGATGAGGGTTCGCAGCTACGAACAAAAGATCGCCGTTCTATGATATGACACGAAACCAGTGATGATGTCGTTTGTTCATAAAAAATAGCCGGAGAACCCCTGCCGCAGATGGTGTATGAAAGAAAAAAGAAACATTGATGTCTCTAGGCCACACATTGTACAAGTTTAAAATGGAGGAAGTAGACACAGCAGGCAAGATGATCAGTTATTTGTAGAACACTGTCACTGCTGCAATAACGACTTCAAAACCCTTCGACCCTACATGCGGCAACTACGAGTGGTTTCACGGTTTCTTCTTGCCATATGTTACACCCGTTATGAAAAGAACCTGGTGTCGTTTTATGTTCCTCAGATTTTTAATGTCTTACCTTCTAGTTACTCTAACTTCACTTCAAGATAAAAGCTTAAAAAAGTGCTCCGCCATGTGCCCTTCACGCAGGAGTAAAAGTGCCTATAAATTATTGTTATT
>JABSTQ010002950.1:0-28754 GCA_013358835.2 Ixodes persulcatus
GCGGTCGTCCGTTGGTATGTGTGCTGATTTCATACCGTTGAAGAGCTTCGTTGACAGAAGAGAGAAACATTTTTTTTATCTCGGGGCGGCCCGTTTTAGTTTTCTTGTTGCCGGCCGAGTACGTGTGTAAGCTGAACCGCATGTAAGCATTTAGCGAGCGACGGGACGAGACCAGCGACCCGTCAACGAGACAAGCGACGACGACCCGCTTCGCTGTCGCTCGGTCACTCGCGCGACGAGGCAAACCGCATGAAAGCGACGGGAGCAAGCGACCAAGGCGATAAGCGACGTTTTCAAGAAATCCAAAAACCGAGCGTCGCGACGAGCGACCGTGAGAAATCTCCGTCGCTCGTCGCCGACTCCCGTCGCTGTCGCCATTGCTCGCTAAATCGCTTACATGCGGTTCACCCTTCACTGTCGCTCGTCGCGTAGCTCGGTATTGGGATTTCTAGAAAACTTAGCGCTCATCACCTTCGTCGTTGTTTGCTCCCGTCGCTTCCATGCGGTTTGCCTCGTCATGCGAGTGACCGAGCGGTAGCGAAGCGGGTCGCCGTCGTTTGTATCGTCGCTCGCCAAATCGCTTACATGCGGTTTTTAAATCGCTTGGGCTAATAAAAAATGCGCCGCATTTTTCATAAGCTGCGCACTCGGTGAGCCGCATGGTGTGTTTCTGCACAGGAACGAACGCCGAAGGCACGACGTACGACACAGAGGCGATGGGGCAACACGGTTGCACGGCAGTAGTGCAGAAAATCCGCTAGAGAAAAACAATAAAGAAACTAGCAAAACAAAACAAAGAGTAATCACACCGTGCTACAAAAGCACCAAAGTAGAAAAATCGGTTCTTGCCAGAGCTACCGCCGTCGGCACGGCATGAGTACGGCGCGCGACACGGAACGCTGCATGCAGCCGAGGGAGCAACGCGGCCGCGGTGAACGAGTCCGATAGTGACAAAAACGAACTAAAACAAACAGAAAAAATATTCCTACGGCGCTTCAAAAGCACCAAAGTATAAGAATAACCCCTAGTTTCGGTCAAAAAGATCCTTTAAAGTTGTAAAATGCTGCTAAACCACGCTGAAAGGTCCGGCCGACACCTACGTGCGATAGAAAGAGACCTCGAAGATGGCGACCGTGGTGGCCGATGCCAGCGAACCTAGCAAGTGACGTCAAGTGAATGTCACCTATACTTTCGACCCCGATATAAACCTGGAAGCACGGATGATCACAGCTCTTGCAATGGTTCCCCAGGACGACGTGGAGCAAGTCTTCACCGAGCTGGTGTCCAGTCTCCGCACAAAACTGCTCCCGGTGGTGGACTACTTTGAAGATGTTTTATTGGGCTGGCCCACGGCTCGGGGCAGAAGAGGCGCGCAGTTTCCGATTGAGCTGTGGAACCACCACGACACCGCGCTCCAGGGCGACTCCAAGACGACCAACTCAGTGGAAGCCTGGCACCGGGGATTCCAGGCCCATGTTCAGTGCTCGCACCCCAATCCTCTGAAAATTTTTTGAGGTGCTGCAACGAGAAGACTACCTGCAACTTCACCGGCTTGGCACACTCGAGATGGGCCTGCGCTTCAGCCAGGCATAGAAATATGCGAAGGCTACCGAGCGCCTGAAGACACTCGCTATAGGGAGTGTGACGGTAGAGATGCTCGGCGCATCATTAGGGACGCTGACCGCAACATCTCGTTCTAGGTCCCGTGGCACACGCGTCTTGTAAATAAAAGTGGTTCATATGACTTTTTTTTTGTTATTTCTTGTAAAGAAAACTAAATGGCTTCCAACTTTTTCTTTATTAGGAAAAGCAGGACTATCCTGAAGTGCGTGAAATTAGCTTTATGTGTTTGGATGGTATTTGGGCGGGCTATAAACTCGAGCTACTTTCCAGAAAAAGCATTCAAGCATTCCTCCAGTAATGAAACCAGGCCCGCGAACAATTTTATACAATCGTGACCTACTAAAAGTTACAACAAATTCTATGAAATGCACTTTTTTTTTTAAATTTCAAGCATCGTGGCAGGTAGTTGCCAGATACGACTGCCAAGATCCAAACATGTGTTAAAAACGAACTATGCATTTAGCATACGTCTACTAGGAAAATATAATTGTCGGGTCAGATAAGTAACTACTTAACTTGTTTAAGCCTATCTCAAAGCGAGCAAAAACACCGAAATGTCCGCACACCGAAATGTCCGTGCACCGAAATGTCCGTGCACCGAAAAGTCCGTGCACCGAAATGTCCATGCACCGAAAAGTCCGTGCACCGAAGAAGTCCGTGCACCGAAAAGTCCGTGCATCGAATTGTCCTACACCGAAATGTCCGGATCCCCTCTTGACTGTTAGCTATATCTCCCCGGATTCAGACTAGATACGCAGACGGCCTTGATTATATTGAGGTTACCGGTGCATTCTGGTTGAACGACTCGTGATGAGGCTAACGAGGATTATCGGGGGAAAAAAAAAGTGTTATCCACGAGATAGCACCTTTGATGAAACTCTACGGACGACCGGCAATTGTTACCGATTGGTCACTGGGCCGAAACCTCTTGACTGTTAGCTGTATCTTCCCGGATCCAGACTAGATACACGTACGACCTTGATTCTATCGAGGTCATCGATGTACTCCGGATGGACACCTCGTGAGAGGCTAAAAATGGTTATAGGTGGAAAAAGAAAATGTGTTATTCGCAAGATACCACGTTTGACGAAAGTCTACGGCGGAAGAAAATAGCCCTCGCTAGGGCGGAAACATGTAACGATCGGTGTTTTTTTTTTTTTTTTGTTTTAATCAGGGCGAAAATATTCAACCACTGGTAGTTTTTGGTTTTAACCGATTTTGTATTTTTATCACCGGTAAAAGGTTATCCGTGTCTTTCGGTTAAAACCGAAAAGTGCGCAGCTTAATTATATCGTAGTTGCCTGGTTGCGCTGCGCTGCCTTCGACACCCTTGACGTTCAAACCATGCAGCATCTCACGGATGACAAGGCCTGGATTTACTACGTCATCTATCGGAGTCCAGCGCGGGTCACAGATGGGGCACGAGTGCTGTGACAGTGTTCGGCCTTGTTTCAAAAGCAATCAAAAATATTCTGCAAGGGAGAACTCTGCACGAGCTCGCATATCGTGAAAACATAGGTGGCGGAGAGGTAACAAATACAATCAATGCTCGATTTCAGTCGTCGTTCCGTCTTTCTCGCCAAGTGTAAAGAGTAATAATGTAGACATATTATATTGACTAAAATGTTGCCATAGATTAAGTACAGTTTCAAGCTCGTGAAACGGTGTCGACAATAAAGATTGTCCGAGGCAAACCATGAAAATATTCGGAAAATTTGATATCTTCAGAATCATGATCAAACAATCCATTTTGATTCTGCTATACTCGTTACCACCTCAAAAGTCGCAGTAAAAAAAAAAAAAAAAAACAGTTTAAAGGGGCGATGCAACGATTTTTGTATTTTGCGCAAATACCGGTTAGAACGGATCCCTGACGTTAATGACCTGTGAAATACCCGTTCGTTTTTCCCAACACGCAATTGAAGTCGCAGAAAAAAATAAAGAAAAACGAGCAGAGTTCACCCCCTCAACTCGCAGCCAGAACAAGCGGCCACGTGATCTGGAGCCGATTATATGCCGCCAATGTTGATCATAGCCACGCGCTGGGGTTGGAAAAGCACAGGACACGCGGTGAGTTCCAGACATTGTTATGGTTCGGCTGTTGTCGTCATTGCAGCGATTGGACACGGGCCACTACCCGAATGCTTCTCGAGCTATCGATTATCACGAGCCCAAATCGAGTGTCCACGCCATGCTCGGGTCCAATCTATGAGCCGCATTCAAATATCGTCACTGGGCGGTACTGCTACCGCCCAGCTACGTCATCAGGTTTTGCGAAGGAGAGATTGAATGAAAACACTCGGTTTTGTCCTCGAAATTACAGCGCAACAAAGGAGTTTCTTGGTCAGTGGCGTTGCGTTCGGGTATCCTTGAGTCCCACTAGTGCCAGTAAGGTCGTGTAAAGTGGACAACATTCCAATTGAATATCGTTGCACCGCCCCTTTAATGGGACTTTATTAATTTCCGCCTTTATATGGGGAGTTAAGGTGCATGTAGGCGTATTTTAGATCAGTTATACTACTTTATCTAGACCAGGGGTCTCCAAACCTCGGCCCGCGGACCAGATCTTGCCCGTGGAAGTCTTCTGACCGACCCGTGGCTGACCGTGGTCTTTCCAATGAAACTCAGCCCGCGGCCGTCATCAGCAGACCCGCTGCTAGAGGCCCAGAAAGAAGCGTGCGTGAAGAAACGGTGTCGCGACACTTTCTAAATGCCCATGGGGACTAAAATATCACAGAATTGTTTATGAGGACTGCGGAATAGAGCGAAGTAAATATATTTCATTCTCTACTAGTTCACGCATCAGACGATCTCATTCATTAAATATTGTTCCTTTTCAGTCTCATACATATTCGTTTTTTCCTCATAGTATTGAAATTAGGAATAATCTTGATGGGAAAATACGTACTCTTTCCTATGGTGATTTTATTAGCGCGGTTCTGCGTATTCTTTTCAGTAACGCATGACGTCATCGTTTTCATTTCTGTTATGTTCAAGGGCATCTTGTTTTCTTTGAATGTTAATTTGTTTCTGTATTTTCGACTCCTGCAGTGACCTCGAAAAGGTCGCAGAATGTGTAAATAAATAAATAAACACGAAGAACGAGAAAAAAAACTGCATCGTAACTTTGTGCGCTGTTCTGTTCATCATGTCAAAAAAAAAAAACTGCATCGTAACGCGGGTCCTCTCATTATATTATTAATTGAACACTGACATTAGTATTATCATTCTTACTGTCCGCTGCTTCACGTGTGTGTAACTATGTCAAAAATTCCATTTCGTTCTCATGTACCACCGGGTTCACCTTAGGTTTTTGTTTAATGCTTACTATAACATTCATTTTTATGTTTAAATTATTATCTAGGCTTATTTACTTCGTTTTTCTTCATTTTCATTCGTCTTTTTTTTTTCTTTTTCCGGCTTTCGAGACTGCGACGGGTGGCTGATCCGGCCCCTTGATCAAAGCATTTCTGATCTAGACGCACGGTACACGTTTCAAGCGCCAAAATCATAGCGTCTTTCCCCAACAGCCAAATGTCGTGAGAATTACTAAGTGCATCGCATGAAGGACTAAACCTTGCCTTTTACTTTGTGTGTAACAAAGAGTACAGCTTCTTAATGTGCCCACTTTTTCTTGTCGCGAAGAGTCCCTCGACATTTTCAAGACGAAACGACACGCTTCTGTCACGGACTGTCCTCGACAGCAAGCAGACGAAAACAAAAACAAAAACACGCTCCTCTTCGTCGATGTTGCCTTGGAAAGTGACATCCGACGTTCTTCGTCGATGTGCCCGAGAGTACGTTTGTCCTTCACCCAACTTGTCCACTTCTCAAGTGAGGCAGACAAATGGAATCTAGTTTTACGCTATGGAAATACGATGAAGTCGAGCGAGATCGCCCTACTTGCGAACCAAAGTTAGACCAAAGAGCGAACAAATTGAAGACGCGCTGATCGCTGCAGGCACGATGGCAGACTTCTCTGCCGACACACGCCAACCACGTTCGAAGGATGTTTGCTTAATCTTTTGAACACATCTGCAAACAACCTTTTTATGACTAATGTGACAGAACCCTCACGCAAGGAATAAACACGCCCCAATGGGTGTATGCGGACTACCTTTTGATATACGATGTATAAAAGCACCTTTATTATATCGTTCGTGGCAGAAAAAATGTTCAACTTGCTTTACTTTGAGTAAGTTCACCCAGTCGGCATAGCCTTACATTAGCCGAGTCTAATATGATGAACGTTATTGTTTATTCAATTGCATTTTTTATCACACTTTTAAATTTAAATATTCATTTCGCGAGCAACGGCCATTTCAGTTATATTGCATTTTTATTGGCACCTGCAGTCATTTTTTCGGGAACTTAGGAAAGTTGTGTAGTTTGTAGTACGCATGGCGTAAAGAACGCAAACGCGAAAAGCAGTTCGAGAACAAAAAAAATAAAGATACTTTATATGATTTTTGTTTTACGTTAGAAGGCCATGACATGAAGTAATACTCTGGATATTGAGATTGCATTGTTCTCTTAACCGATAAAACTCTAATCTACCACGTGACGGAGACTGCCAGGACGAAAGCCCGGGTTGTCGAAACATATCGTTTCAAATAAAAGGCTTTGCTGGACGGTGCAAATTACACTTCGACGAACAGCTCTAAGAAGCTCTCCATAGAGGCCTTCTTTCTCCATCGGAAAAAAGTGTAAAATGTAAGTTATTTTATCAATATTGTTTTGCGTGATACACAAATTGTAAGCCTAAGTATTGAAAGTGCTGGAAGACAAAGTTTGTGACAGGGAGTAAGATAATGTAGAGAAATTGCAAAGTATTAAATAGGTCTACTGAGAAATCCGATCCTAATAGACGTTAGCCATAACTATGTTATTCATTTAGCAACTGTTAATTTACTGATGTGATAGAACACTACACCGAAAACAGGTCAACGGAACTCGTGAGGAGGACATATTTATACTAATAATAAAAAGTCTTCATTACAAACTGTTGTACACACACAACGGTACAGCGTCGTGTTCTCGCATTTTATTAGCAAATTCGCTATTGTGCATGGTGCGCTTTCACTTGCCTTTATTGACTGGCAATATATAGCTGTGGTTACTAAGCTTACATAAACGAGAAAAAAAATGTATTCGTTTGTTGAGATCAAGTGTGACTCAGAATTTTCAGTATTTCTTGTGCAGACATCCAAACCATGTGGCCCTTGAAGTTTGCGGTGCTGCTTCTGGTTGCAGGTTTGACCCTGGTAATAATACCCACCATAATTTTTAAACTTAGTTTTATGCGTACAGCACAGCGTTAAAGTAAAAACATTATAATTAATTATGTTTTATGTGGTTCTTCAAGGCCAACTCCGATGAAGGTTGGAAGAACGCCAAGTCGATCTACGAGTTCTCAGCCCTCGACATTGACGGCAACAAAGTTGACTTCAACAAGTACAGGTACGACGTCACCACTATTTTTGGTTGTTTTCAGTCGAATCACATGTCGTCGACACTAAGGCTGCGTCTGCGCTTTATGACTTGTCCCTTTAAATCCAGCGATACTTTTACATTTTACCTTTCTTAGAAACGAAATCCAATAAACTGCTGCATTTCAATGGTCTGAAAGGGAACATTATTGTAGATAAGGTAAAAATTATTGCAAAAAGGTGTAATGTTCGCAACATGTTGGACGCAGGGGTCACGTGACGCTGATCGTCAATGTGGCCTGCAAGTGCCTCCTGACGCAGAAACACTACAAGAAACTGAGCGCGCTCTACCACAAGTACTCGGAATCCAAAGGCTTGCGCATCATGGCTTTCCCCGCCAACGACTTTGCCAAGCAGGTAAGGACTATCTCCCACCGTTTGTTACTCTATAGTCACGTGACACGACGAGAACGGACGGGAGGTCCTTTAGTCGTGCCGCCTCCAGGCAATGCTTCACGGCGCGTGCACGCCCAGTCAAAGCACGGCGGAAGGCAGCGAGCACATGCTCGGAGCCGGGCGTTTGAAAGAAACGACCTGTCGTTCTCGATTTGTCAGCGATTATACGGGTGGAAACTCAAGGAGAGGAGAAGATGAAAGCTCGTGGGGACGTCAGATCAAAGCGCCGAACTCTGATTGGAGTGGATAGTGGGTAGATGCAAGAGGCTAGCTGCCTTTATCTCCACTCACTGCTCGAACGCGTTCGAACGCGAGACACTGCGCGAGGAGCAGACGACGCACTTCTTCGCTCCGAGTGGACAGAGAGAGCGGGTAGAGACGAAGGTGGCAAGTCTTTGCGCGTACCCCCTAATCCCTCCAATCAGAGCTCGCCGCTCTGACGTCCCCGCGCACTCTCCCTCTCCTCCTCTCCCTCGTCTTCTCTCCGTATATCGAAACTTGGAGAGTGTCGCAATGAGGTTATTGGAGAGCATGGAAAAGTTTAACGCGGACGGACCCGTGTCCATGGTGTGCGCTCGAAGGAACCCTGGGCCGAACCCGAGATCAAGGAGTTCGTGAAGCAGTTCGACGTCACCTTCGACATGTTCAGCAAGATCAGCGTGAACGGGGACAACGCCCACCCGCTCTGGAAGTACCTGAAGGAGAAGCAGCCGGGCTTCCTCTTCAAGTAAGTCGCACTCTTCGAGAGGAGTTAGCGTGTGTGTGATGAAATCTTGAACCGCTCTTACACTGCTCACAACCGTGCGAGCTGCCGATATGAGGACGACAAAAATCTGCGGACTCGCTTGAAGCAGGTTCTTCGAAGAATTTTAGCATCGTGAATACGTATGATTCGAACACATGTCTGCAGAAGTTTTTGTATGGCCCATGTGACAGGCCGTCATACAAACAAGAAACACGCTTAGACAAGGTATTCAGACGTGTAATGTATACAAGCAGTGTGACCGAGGATTTAGGAATTCTCGAGGTCAAAATAAACGAACCTGCCAAAGAAACTGAAATTAACCGTATTATAGTGCAAACATATATATACATTATTGAGAGGAAAACGATGGATCGTTCGTTTAAATAAACGTGGTGTTTGTTTTTTTTTCGTTCGTGCGTTTGCAGCGCCATCAAATGGAACTTCACCAAGTTTCTGGTGGACAAGAACGGACAGCCCGTGAAGCGTTATGCACCCACCGACTCGTTCGAAGTAAGTGCACGTCCTTACCACGCTTGCGGAACTCTCCAGATAGCGCAGTTAAGATTAACGGTCACAAAGAAGAAAAAAAAAAACTTAATTTAGTGTTGTTGTGAACGAAGAGGTTTTTTTGTTAGCCAACATTTGTTCACTCTGGATCGGCATACGCATTACGATGTTATTTATTTGTGCCGTCCTTGTGGCTAGAAAATAAATTAGAAATCAGAAATACGACACACAGATGTCTTCGATATAGATTTATTGCTTTTTTTTCTATCTATTTCTCTTTCTTACATTCGACGCAGTCTAATTACTACAGTCTGACCGATAGAAAAAACAATCAAATAAAGATACGAATAACGTTCCCAATTTTTCCCGGTTTCAGACAATCGAAGCAGACCTCCTCAAGTATTTTTAGAAGAATGAAGAAGCAAGCTTCATCTGCAAAAGCTGGACACTTTCGGAATAAATAAAATCTCCGTAGATTGTAAGGCTATACAGCCTCTCTTATTGGTACACTTTGTATTCTGCGGGCGACGCAGCCATCTTTGATGGCTGAAGTACTCGCCATTGGCCCTACCCCATAATCCTCAACCGTTCCCTCTCCCAGAGCTTTCTTTTTTTTTTTTTTTTTTTTTACTTGACGCTGTGGGTTGGTTGGGTGAGAGATAAAAAAAAGAATCGTTTCTGCCTGACGGGTTGGAACGTTCCCGAAATTCAGTGTGCTTACTTCATTCGCTACCATCATCGGAGTGTTGGACATTTGTAAGAAGATGCTATACCTCATGATGGCTAGTCAGCATACATTCATATTACTTTGTTCTGTAGCACTGAAAGAGGGTATAGAAGAAAATCGTAAAGAAACAACTGGTCCCAAGTGCAAGGTAGAAAAAAAAAAAAAGATCCTACGATCGCAGTGAAAATAAAATACAGTAGGGTAACTCCATCAAATAAAAATATAAGCTCTTTTTTTGCCTACGAACAAATTTACGCTGTGCCTTAATCTTCGTACGAAATCGTCATATGGCATATAGGGTCATTGTGGCTTTTATGAAGAATGGAGAAAAGGTGTAATAAAAAGTCAGCAGATTTTACTTAGATATCCTTTTCAATTTGTCACAATAAACACTGCAGTGACCCAAAACGAATTTGTGTTTACAAGCGATCGAAGTATAGAAAATGTAGAATTTTGTTAGTATGCTCCTTTACTAAATGAAAAAATCATACCATACTTTTACTAAAGAAAAGCACGCCCTTATACCTGTGTACCTATTCACACCGATATTTGTCACAAAAAAAAACAAAACAAAAACCTCGATTTGGCGCTTAGTTTAAGTCTGACGGTCTTCAGATTCTCTCTGTATGTTATTTTTTATTCAATAATGTTTATCTAATGGATAAACATTTGGGACCTGCTAATCCGGAACAAGTGAGTGAGGTTTTTAAAGTGTTATTTTAATAAGTGTCGCGGAGACAAATAAGCAGGTGCGGTGAAAGTGCCAAGTAGTTTTCTTTTATTTAATAATTTAAAACATTGTTTGGAGAGTAGTTCTTCCTCAATAAGAAGTCTCTGAGAGTTCTAGGTTTCGAATATCTTCTAATAAAAGTCACCTCTTCTTTTCATTCTTATTTTTCGTCATGTATTCCTTCTCAATTTTCCTCTCCTTAAACATAACAGGCAATAAAAAAAATCTACACAAAACAGGCAGGCAGAAATGCTGTGTTCGACCTCACGGGATCGTGTATAATTAATGAGGATTTCAATTGTTGAAATCAAGCGAGAAAACAGCAAGAGCTGTCGCAATGTGCTGCAGGGATCGCCGAAGCAATTCGTTGGTCCACGTGAAGCTATCAGACGCTAGGTGTTTCGAAGAAACCGAAATGTAGACTCTTGCTCGGGCGGGTATTGAGGAGCCCGTTTCAGCCCGCAACGCCCATTTCCACGGCCCGCTGAGGCCCGCTCCGATTTCCGCCATGACAGCTCGCTTGCCACTGTTACACATCTTGACTACGCTACTCAATAGTCAACACAGCAAGCACCGTTTTTTTTTTTTTGCTGCTATTATTATTTAGACAAATCTGCGGGTATATAGTCAGTGACAAGTTGAGAGGGAAGTGGACTTCAGCAGAGCGAACGCTGGAGAGGTCGCTTACACTGCAGCGTTCGCTCTGCCAAAAGGGAAAGAGGTTGGAGGAGCTTCCGCTTCACTCTTTACCTCTCATCGACTATAAACAACTCAATTTTTTTTTTCGATCAAATTCGCGTATTGAAAAGGACGGGAAAATGAAAATGGAAAGCAACAGTGATCGAAACCATGTGCCAAAGTTGAAAAGGATGGGAAAGGTCGCGACGGGTTGAAACTTCCAACAAAAGACAGATTTCTATAAATTGCCCGCAACCGCTGTGTACAGCCGACAAAACATGTAGACGTACCGCCGGCTTTTGCGGTGGTCTGCGGGAAATTGTATAGGGATGGCAACCCTAAAGGGAACCTCGTCACCCATTTTGTGGATGCACGCACTCGTTCGTACAGATGGTGTACTCCTTCGAGAGTGCGCATTGAGCAGGCGCGCACGTGTGCGTGTTGATGGGGAGAAGCGACAGTACGCCACCGGGTCACCGGCGACAAATATATATTAGGGAGTTTTAGTAGATCGTGTTTCCCCCTCCGCTACGAAGAAACCGCCACTGCGACTGCGTGCCGATGGCCTTGGTTGTAGAGTTCCGGGTAGCGGAGGGGGAAACACGGTCTACTAAAACTCGCTACTATGAGAGAAGAAAAAAACAGACCAAAAAACAAGATCTCTTTCTCCCTCTCTTTTCCTTCTTTCTTACTTACTTACTTACCAACTCCTGAAAATGAATGCCGCGCCGCAGGCATTGCTCTGGAAGAGCGTGCATTACACACAATCTGAACCATACACAAATTCCGAATCGGTGTTTAAAAAATAAATAAACACTGAAAAATATTCGCCGATTTTTTCTCATTAAACAAACAGCGGAAGATACACATCCCATATATAATCAATGTCGTGCGCGTGTCTAGTCTGTATCCGGGAAGATATAGCTAACGGTCAAGAGGTCTCGCCGCAGTGAGGAATCAGTAACAATCGAGACCCATAATTTGAGAATAAGCTGCTCTTTAGTAGTTTGTCGGCCGGATACGAGCACAATCCCTGTTTTCCAGAAATATGGGTTCCAGAGTAAATAGAATTGGTACCCTTCCTTTCTTCCTGCTGGCCGAGCGGAGAGGAAAGATGTCTTCTATCAACTTCGGAGCCAAAGATAATCCACAATATAAGATGTGTTATCTCCACAAAGTAACCCAAAAGATAATCCACAATATAACATGTGTTATCTCCACAAAGTAACCCACAACACTCTTCTCCTTAATATTGTGGTCGTTCTTTGGTACATGTGATCCGTATTCATCGTTTTAAAGCAGATTCCACCAACGAATCCCAGTTACTGTCTTAGCGCGTTTTCCTAAATAATACGTTTAAGCGCGATTACTGTGAGCAGAGTCGTCACGCCTTTATTGCAGTATTATATAACGGTGCATAAAAAAAAGAGCGGAAGGTGGGGCTCGCAACCCCCCGCACTTAATAAAACTGTCAAAACTTCCGAGAAACTTGTAAAACTATTATCTAAAAAGTAAATATATGCGCTAGAAATATGCGATTCTTGGGTTGAGGTCATGTGACCGCCCTGAGAAGGGGCTGGCGTTCCCCGCCACGACGGCAGCATCCGGAAGCACAATAAATACCGAGGCAAGAAATCTGTAAACAAAAACAGGAAAACTATTTACACAACGTCAAAATGAAGCCGGCAACATTGTATGCAATGTACTTTTAGAACCACAGTCAAACTGATCATACGTCATGCAACGAACACGGCGATCGCTGCAGAAATGACTACAATCATCTGCAACAGGGTGGCGAAAAAAAAAATCAGCATGGTTTATATTGCGATTAAACATTGATTTCAATCACACAGTTTTATTATGATGATTCAAAGGGGCACTCAGCTGGTTTTTGTAGAAGTTTGTTTTTGACAGCATATTGTTAGGCTTTAGTCAATAAAAATTACCAGTTCTAGATGGCAAGATATCCTAGTAAACTTTCTTGCACTATTTTATCTTGGAGAAGGAAAGAGGAAGGGGGGGGGGGGGAGATCTTCGGGTTTTTATTACCTCCACGAAATTTGGCCAATGAAAATAGTCAATAGACCGATCCACAAATTCCACGCCATCTGGCAACGGTACTTCAAAAAAACGCGCGGGCGCTGCTGGCAACACGCTGGCAACCGTCGACCGCCATTGATATGGCGACAGATGGAAGCGAGTGCATAGCGATTGTGTTCATGCAGCTGTAGCCGCCGTTCCGATTCTACTCGTAAGATGCCGTTTCATTGCTGTGTGCCCCTCTGTAAGCAGAGAGGCGTGAGGAATGATGAAAATGATCCCTGGAGAAGGGGAACAAGAGGGACAAAGGACAAACACAAATCTCCAAACACAGCTAGGTGGCTGGTGCGCGACCTAAAAAATCCGCCTGGTCCGGGTCCTCTCCATTACAGGTGGAGCGCTCTACCAACTGGGCTAACCAGGGGTTAGACGTCAGTAGAGCAAACGGGTTTTATCAGCTGCCACCAGTCTAACACCAACAAGGGTGAAGCTTGCAATTTAAAATTATGATTATAATGCAATTAAATGCAAAGGTGTAAGCGAGCTGGACAAGAATGATGAAAATAATCCCTGGAGAAGGGGAACAAGAGGGACAAAGGACAAACACAAATCTCCAGACACAGCTAGGTGACACCAGGCGGATTTTTTAGGTCGCGCACCAGTCACCTAGCTGTGTTTGGAGATTTGTGTTTGTCCTTTGTCCCTCTTGTTCCCCTTCTCCAGGGTTTATTTTCATCATTCTTGTCCAGCTCGCTTGCACCTTTGCATTTAATTGCAATAAAAAAAAGGCCAGAAGTTTTTGTTTTGCTGATTAGTCTTTCGCAGGGGTGGCCAAGCTGCTGCTCGCGAGCCGCGTGCGGCTCTTCGCGTGTTAAAGTGCAGCTCGCGGCTCCCTCCCCTACTTCCCCACCCCCTCCCCAATCCTTCGCCTCCCTCCCGGTCACACGAGCACTTCCCCAAAAAAAGAAATGGATTGCGTTTTAAATAGAAAGACAGGTTGCGGTTTTGTAGTCTTGTGCTACTGCAACATTACGTACAGTTGGACTGCTTTTGACTCGAATAGCTTGAAAGTAGCTCTAGTATTGTGTATTCCTCTAAACGAAAGCTAGGTGACTGGTGCGCGACCGAAAAAATCCGCCTGGTGTCACCTAGCTGTGTCTGGAGATTTGTGTTTGTCCTTTGTCCCTCTTGTTCCCCTTCTCCGGGGATTATTTTCATCATTCTTGTCCAGCTCGCTTACACCTTTGCATTTAATTGCATTATAATCATAATTTTAAATTGCAAGCTTCACCCTTGTTGGTGTTAGACTGGTGGCAGCTGATAAAACCCGTTTGCTCTACTGACGTCTAACCCCTGGTTAGCTCAGTTGGTAGAGCGCTCCACTTAAAATGGAAATTCCAACACGTCTCGAAAGCTAACAACTCTCAATGTCAACAGTGCCACTTTTTAGCTGTAACCACTAACACGCGGACAGTGACCGCTCCTAGGAGAACTACTGGAAAATAAAGATTTAATCGTAGAGCTTGTGCCGGAAACAAAAGAAAGAACGTGGAGAAAGTAACAGTGAACGTCGGAGGCGGAAGTGGGGAGCATCGAGGTGTCGGCGTAACAGCCGGCTAGCGCAAGAGTGCGAGAGTCAGTCGGCAAGGCCACGCTGGGCTTCTTATCTTCTACACTCGGTATCTCAAACTTTCGGCCTAGAATGTTTGAGCGTCAGGCTAGGGCGAGACTGACTCGGCAAGGTCATGTTGGTCTCTTTATCTGTTACACCCGGTATGTAGGAAATTCGAGCGTCGAACATTCGAGGCAAGAGTAAACGCGAATCTTCTAGCTGCAGCATGGAGTAGAGTTCCTTCTCGGCCATGTGCGCGGCAACATGCTCTGCTAAACCGCTCCACCATATACAATTACTCTAGGGGTGGCTAGAGTAAACGTGTTTGCTCCGCTTCCCACGAGACTATTTGCTAAAACAAAAGTCGGAAATCACGTTCATAAATATTTAGTGTACCTACCAGGAGGATCTCGTTGACTAGAAGCGCCGTGGTGCCCATCCGAAAGCCCACGGTGTCGAGGAGGTAGCCACCCAAGGTGGGGCCCACGAAGGCGCTGCAGCGTTGCGAAAGGGTTCGACGACGTTAGACGAGCGAGTCATACATGTTGTGCGGAAGTCCTAGACGGGGGGAAGTCAGTCTGCACTCTAAAGCCAGTGTCACGTACGCTGATACATCATACAAGAGACACGACGTTTGCTGCAGACATGATGACAGTATTATCTGCTTACATGCCTCAAGCATGTTCAAATCATGTTTGCTTTATATGCAGACAGTGTCTGCATACTATCTTTTGTATGATGTACTTTCACATTTGTGGCCACTACTCAATTGACATCTTTAACGTCCGAACGCAAGACAGAGGATCGTATGCAAGCAACCATAGCCAATATCTTCTGTGTACGACGATCGCAAATGATAAATGTATCGAGTAAGGTACGACCTGTATACCCTGGACGTGCATCACGCATGTGGCGATATGCGCAATGCACACCGGTTCGATGCTCATCCTTTAAGTCTCCGACGAATCATTGCAGTTTTGAATAGCGGCGATAAAACAGAGAGTCGAGTAATCGAAGCCAGAAGTTTTCACTCCACACACTCATCAGATGCCACAAACAGGATGTGGCCAATTCAAAAACGAATAATCGGAGGGTTAGTCTTATATATAGCGCATATGCGAATGCTTAGTTAAGTTAGTGGTGCATCCTGCAATAAAGAATAACAGTGCCAATAACAACTAGAAAAAGAAGTACTCGGACCTGGAGCACACGCGTGCTTCACTCACCCCATTGAGTGAGATGACGTGAAAACTGATGACACCAAGCCGTACGTTGCCAGGTTGTCAGAAAAGCCTCGATCCCTGCGTTATACGCCGACATGGTACGAAGTCAAACGGTGGTTGGGCGAAATTAAGATCAAGACGTTCGTAGCAGGAATTTCTTACTTAAAAGGAATGAAAACATACCGATAGACTTAAAATTCACAGGCAGCTTGTCCAAACATTGTTTTAAAATGGGCGAAAACCAATCGTGTCTGAAGAAACACCACCGTCAGAGAAATTATTTTTGAAGTAGCTTCGAACATAACATCCTTACTTTATAAAACTGAACAAAAAGCATGTCGAGTCATTTATACAGTTCTCACGATATTTAAATATGAGCAATCACCAACCGACAACACCGCATATTATTTCATTTATTGTTCCCTCAGGGCCCGAAGGCATTGCGCAGAGGGAAGAGCAGGGGAAGAGAATTTCGATAACGAAATACAAATTAGAGGTTAGGCACAATCAACCATATTATTATTAATGGCAGTTCTGAACATTTCTGAGTCTGTAATGGTGACAATTGTTCCGGGAAGGTGGTTCCACTCCGAGGATGTACGGGGGAGTAAAGATGAATCCGGGGGGGGGGGGGGGGGGGGTGGCTGTTATCAACTGGCTGTATAGAATGAAATTATGAAAATAAGTGTTATGAAGCAAAGAAAGGCGAGCAATCTTTCGACGGAAGACAAGGGTGGCAGTGACAGGGTGGTCTTCATACTGGTGCCGCTTGTAGTGCAGTGGTAGTTCGCGAGAATAAAACGAGCAGATCCGTTTTGCTTTCAATGCAAAAATGAGAGTGACTTGTCCGGGATTCCGACCGAAGATGCACATTATAACTTCGAAAGAATTGGGGTTTTATAAAGCGTACCACACCTCTTGGACACCCTTGGAGACATTTTCCCGAGAGTAAGCTCAGGCCTTTTCTATTTATGATCGTTTCGGCAATAACAGAACATGTACAGAGATATGACGGAGACCATGATGGTGCGATTTTGACGCCGTCTCGTTGGTACCTTCAACTCGTAGCACTTTTAAGCAGCTGCAGGGGTGCCACCATTGCAGACCTTCCGTTTCTTTTTCCTTTTATTCCGTTTACTTCACTTTATGATTACCACAGCAAGACAGTTCATCGCCATATTAAGTTCTACTGTGTCCTCCCCAGCAATGGCATTCGGGAAGGTTCGTAAACGACGCCCGTTTCAGTGGCTCGGCATCTCGGTAAGGGAAGAGAAGGTCAGCAATGGCGGTTGTAATCTGGCGTGTGTTTAAAGCGTCTATACACCAGTGCTCTCGGGGCGGCGCATTTTTGTTACATCCGGGCATTTCAACTAATTGGGCGGGGTGAAAGAGAGAGAGAGAGAGGGCGCGCGCCCAATACCGATTAAGGCCCCTGTATAAATACCGATAGCAGACGACAAACCGGCCATTCTCCATTTTTGGGCGGGCAGTACCCGTGGCCTGTACCGAACATCTATATCTCTCGCTCGCTGCTGCCGATGTGGAGTGGTTCACGTCTCAAGACCATTTATGACTACTGTTCTGTTGTCTGGTTTTAGTTAACAATCGGCTAGAGTGCCTTCGTTTGGTTACTTCAATATCAATGGGGTTCAACCGGTAGTACTAGCCTTAACCACTGCGTCTCTTGCGTCAACAGAAAATAGAGTCCTGATTCTACAGTTGTGAGTTCGAAAAAGCCTTGCTTGGTTTTTGTAAAACGCCATGCAAACGTAGTTGTGTTTTTTTCCTACATAAAGAGCTTGTTCCGTTTTTCTCGCCCTTTGTGCCTTGGCTTTACACACCAGATAATGGAACATCCGTTGCACCACTAACGATCGAACTAAGGAATGTCAGTTGCCATCATTACAAAATGAAGAAAATACAATATGTAGCGAATCACGAGTGTTCTCAATCAAAATAAATTTACCCGCTGCATTTTAACAAAAATAAGCCGACCTGCGGAAATTGCGTTTGGCCGTTCCGAGAACGTGGGTGCGATTTAGATCACTTCTAGAGAGGACACAACAAAATTAGGGGGAAATCGCAGCAAGCCAATTGAAAGTTATATGATCGGCAGCAATATTAAAAAATCAAACAAAATAAAAAACATTTATATATATATATATATATATATATATATATATATATATATATATATATATATATATATATATATATATATATATATATATATATATATATATATATATATATATATATTGCAAGGGTGAGAAATGGGGATGATTTTATAGACAGCGAGGAAGCGACAGATGTCGCGAACCGTTCGTAAGCACACAGCGTAGCCTCTCGAGCTGCCCGCACGTTCCCCCGTACCCAACCGTTCCTCGTCTTTATCTTCCTAACAATATATATATATATATATATATATATATATATATATATATATATATATATATATATATATATTGCAAGGGTGAGAAATGGGGATGATTTTATAGACAGCGAGGGAGCGACAGATGTCGCGAACCGTTCGTAAGCACACAGCGTAGCCTCTCGAGCTGCCCGCACGTTCCCCCGTACCCAACCGTTCCTCGTCTTTATCTTCCTAACAATATATATATATATATATATATATATTGCAAGGGTGAGAAATGGGGATGATTTTATAGACAGCGAGGGAGCGACAGATGTCGCGAACCGTTCGTAAGCACACAGCGTAGCCTCTCGAGCTGCCCGCACGTTCCCCCGTACCCAACCGTTCCTCGTCTTTATCTTCCTAACACTTCCCGCCGGTCGGGTAAAGAACTGACATGGGTCAGATCAATGGGGGTTGTCCGGAATGCAGAAGGGCTTCATCCTGGCGACGTGAACAATGTCTGTGGTCTTCGAGCGATGATCCTGTGGAGGCGACAGCGGTGACACTTCATAATTTGTGGGGGAGAGGCGACGAACAACACGATAGGGTCCGATGTACTTAGAGAGAAGTTTTTGAGATAGCCCCGGTTGACGCAGCGGTGTGGCTAGGAGAACTATGTCCCCGATTTCATAAGTGACGGGAGAGTGACTTTCGGCGTGGCGAAGCTGCTGTTGCTGCTGCGACTTGAAGGTGTGAAGGCGGGCAAGTTGACGCGCATCTTCGGCTCGGGAGACAATATCGGCGGCAAAGCCACTGACTGGGTGGTGATTGATAAAGGGCAAGACTGTGTCAAGTGTTGTGAGAGGTTCGCGGGCGTATAAAAGGTAGTAAGGGGAGAAGCCCGTGGTGGCTTGGTGTGCTGTGTTGTATGCGTAAGTCACATAAGGGATGACGGTGTCCCAATTGGTATGATGGTCGTCGACATACATAGATATCATTTGTGATAATGTCTTGTTAAGGCGTTCGGTCAGTCCGTTAGTCTGTGGGTGGTATGCGCTCGTCCACTTGTGAACTGTGTTGAAGAGTCGTAAAATCTCCTCAAGAAGTTGAGCGATGAATGGCGTGCCTCGATCACTGATGATGACTTGTGGTGCTCCATGACGCAGTAGGATCTTATGGAGAAAGAAATCCGTGACTTCTTGGGCAGTGGCCTTTGGTACAGATGTTGTCTCAGCGTACCGCGTCAGGTAGTCGACGGCCACAATAACCCATCGGTTGTTGTTGGCGGAAAGCGGAAAAGGGCCCGAAAAATCGATACCAATTTTTTTAAAGGGAGTGTCCGGTGGAGTAATAGATTGAAGAGGACCGGGTGTCCTGGTCGTGCGGCTTTTCTTTGTTTGGCAAAGGCGACATGTTCGGATGTATTTGTTAATGGTGCGGTACATGCCGTTCCAAAAATAGCGAGCGCGGATGCGGAAGTATGTCTTGCTAAATCCAAGGTGACCAGCAGTCGGGTCGTCATGATGCGCTTGTATGATATCTCTTTGGAATATTCGGGGTACAACAAGCAGCCACGGACGCCCATGTGGTTCGTAGTTTTTTCTATAAAGGACACCATCGTGAAGCGTGAAAAGGGTAGCATGTCGTTGCAGTTGGCGCGTGGAACGTGTGGTGGTTCCCAATAGGTAATGTATAATAGGTTTTAAGTGTTGGTCCGATAGTTGAGCGTCGGCTACGTCAATTGTGTCCAAAGCTGCAGAAAGTAAAGCGGAGCCCTGGGGTTCTTGTCCAGAAGGCTCACTGGGCAGTGGACACCGAGACAAGCCGTCAGCATCGAGGTGTAGCTTTCCAGACTTGTGGACGATGCTGAAGTCGTAGTCTTGAATCTTGAGGGACCAACGTGCAAGGCGTCCAGATGGGTCCTTAAGATTCGTAAGCCAGCATAGGGCGTGGTGATCTGTGACGATTCGAAAGTGAATTCCATAAAGATATGCACTCACGTTCGGTGATTGCACTCACAAGCACTCACGTTCGGTGATTGCATAGTTTCGTTCGCATTTTGTAAGAGTTCGGCTTGCGTATGCAATCACTCGCTTCGTGTTACCAACGTTTTGCGCCAGGACAGCACCTAATCCGTGACCGCTAGCATCGGTGCGTAATTCTGTGTCGGCGCCTTCTAAGAAATGTCCGAGAATCGGGTCGGAGATGAGGGCGCGCTTAAGAGAGTTGAAGGCGTTTTCTTGGGGTTGATCCCAGTGGAAGGCTCGGCCCATTCGAAGTAGCTCGTTGAGCGGTTCGGCGAGGTTGGAAAATCCCGGTATAAATTTTCGAAAATAGGTGCAGAGGCTAAGAAAACCGCGAACGTCTTTCAAGTTCTTAGGCACCGGAAATTCGGAGACGGCTTGAATCTTGTCTGGGTCAGGGCGAATTCCGTCGACACTGACTAGGTGGCCAAGTACTTTGATTTGCCGCGCCCCGAATCTACACTTCTTGGAGTTTAGCTGTAGTTTAGCTGCACGGAAACAATCGAGAACTTGGCGCAGTCGGCGTATATGCTCGTCAAACGTCGCTGAAAAGACAACAACGTCGTCCAGATAACATAAACAAATGTTCCACGTAAGGCCCCTAAGTAAAGTGTCCATCATCCGCTCAAATGTTGCGGGGGCATTGCATAGTCCAAATGGCATTACGTTGAATTGGTAAAGGCCATCAGGAGTGATAAATGCTGTTTTTGGTTTGGCGTCATCGGAGAGAGGTATTTGCCAGTAGCCGCTGCGTAAGTCCATAGAAGAGAAAAAGGATGAACCCTGAAGCGTGTCTAAGGTGTCATCAATTCGAGGTAACGGGTAGACGTCTTTTTTTGTGACTTTGTTTAAGCGGCGGTAGTCAACGCAAAATCGCCATGAACCATCCTTTTTTTTCACGAGGACTACAGGGGACGACCAAGGGCTGGATGAAGGTTCGATTACGTTTTTCTTGAGCATGTCAGCGACGTTTTCTTGTATCGTTCGGCGCTCCACTGGTGAAATTCTGTAAGCTCGACTTTTTACTGGAGTTGCCATACCGGTGTCGATGCTGTGGGTCACAGTCGTCGTCTTCGTGAGGGCACGTCGGTCAAAATCAAATAAATCACTGTACGCGGTTAGCAGAGTGGAGAGAGCCTGATGCTCTGTGTTGACCAGGGAAGGGTCGATCATCTGAACAGTCTCGCAGCTTGAAGCTGCGGCGGAAGGTGCCCGCGGAGAGGTGTTGAGAGCTCCCGGAGATAAGGCGGCAAGTGTAAGCTCGTCATACGTTTGAATGGTGGCGACACGAGATCCGTGAGGTAGCATTAGCACTTCCGCCGAAGGATTTGTAATGCACAACTGGACTCGTCCTGCTTTCTGTACGGCAATTGAGTAGGGTACAAGAGCGGGTTTTTTTTCAAAGGTGGTGAGAATGGGCTCGACAAGGCCGCATGAACCGCTAAAAAGCGCCTCGGGCACGAGCTCGACAAACACTGCGGTCAACGGAGGCAAGGATACGTCTTCTTCGACACGAAGGACAACCGGAGACGAATCCGAAGAAGTGGCATCTTTGTTGTAAGTGTTCAGATGAAGCTCGCGACTTCCGCAGTCAATAAAAGCGTCGGTTGCTGTCAGAAAGTCACACCCCAGGATTACGTCAGCGACACAGTTCGATAACACTGTGAAGATGACTGTGTATCGGCTACCCCCAAGAAGCACTGAAAGGGTTGAATAGCCGAGGGGTCGGATCAGTTCCCCGTTACCCATGCGTAACAAGCGTCCATCAGCAGGCGTGAGCACTTTTCGTAGACGACGACGAATATTTTCGGCAATACATGATTTGGCGGCTCCTGTATCCACTAGGGCTGTAAACGTCTTTCCGTCAATTTCAACTTGAACAGTCGTTGGGCTGTCAGAAGGAGGATTTCCGTCGAGATTGGGGAGTGCAGTCTGACCTCCGGTGTTCGCACAGACTGCTGGCTTTAGTTTGACGTCTCGGTGAATTCGGCAACGGCGTTAAGGGGCGACACGGAGCGCGGGCGGCGAGGGTAGGGCGATGGTGATCGGGCACGGCGATTGGTGATCGGCGAAGAAGGACGCGGGTAGGGTCGATCGTCAGAAGGGTGCGCCTCGTTCCGGAAGGTGCGGGAAGTACCCGTCGTGAAGGGTCGGTACACTGTAGTGTCGACTAGCTGGCGGCAGTAGCGTGCGATATGGCCCGGTGTGTGGCAATGGTAACAGATGGGGCGGTTATCTTCGGTTCGCCAGATTTCAGTTCGACGACGTGGCCCATAGGGCCGGGAAGATGGGGACGTCTGTTGAACCGCAGGCCTGTAATAGCGGGGGAATGAGGCTTGGGGCATTGAGCAAACAAGTGGAGGCGCCGATGGCACTGGTGGGCAAGGGGCAGTTGGTAGAGCAAGGTGACCTAACGCAGCACGGATTTCTTGTTGGACAACTTGCTGCATGGATTTCACCTGTGGTATATCTTGGGCAACCGGAGCGGCTGGTGTGAAATGAGCGAGGTAAGGACGTAGTTCATCGCGGATGATTGTCCTGATCAATGTAGCTATGTCGGTACTGGAGGCGGTGGCAACACACACCTCGGGAAGACGCTCGAAAGGTGCCTTAGCGATTCGGGCACTCTGCAGCTCTTCATACTTTTTGCATTCGTCAGTGAGCTGCTGTACTGTTGGTGGGGATTTTGGGGCAACGATGGTGAACAGCTCCTGCGAAAGTCCTTTAAAAAGGTGTCGAATGCGGTCATCTTCTGGCATTTCAGGGTCAACGCGGGAGCATAGCCGCAGTACATCCTCAATGTAAGAGGTGGATGACTCGGTGTTTGCCTGGTAGCGGCCAGCCAACTTGTCCTTTGCTTGCTGCTTGCGCTGTTCTGGTTTGCCGAACGCGTTTGCAAAAGTGGCCTTGAAGGCGTCCCACGAGTTCATTTCTTCTTCATGATTCTCAAACCATTTTAGAGCGGTGTCTTTGAGGAAGAAAAAAACGTTCGCGAGCTTGAAAGAGTCATCCCAGCGGTTGTGGAGACTCGCCCGTTCGTAGGTCTTCAGCCAGTCGTGGACATCGGAATCTGGTGTGCCAGCAAAAAGTGGCGGGTCCCGCTGCCGGTTCTTAACGGTTGGTGGTGTGGTGGCTGCAGCGGCAGGCGGTGTGCGGACGATGATGGTGGGTTGGGCTTCTTCAGCCATAGCGGTGATCTTGCGACCGCTACGGAGTTCCAGACCGATGTGGTGGTGGAGTTGGAGGGGAGCGAGAGGTTGGGAAACTAGAGCACCTCCACCACTTGCAAGGGTGAGAAATGGGGATGATTTTATAGACAGCGAGGGAGCGACAGATGTCGCGAACCGTTCGTAAGCACACAGCGTAGCCTCTCGAGCTGCCCGCACGTTCCCCCGTACCCAACCGTTCCTCGTCTTTATCTTCCTAACAATATATATATATATATATATATATATATATATATATATATATATATATATAATATATATAAAGCTGGTTCAAAATATCGGTAAATCTCATTTTTGACGATATTTCATATTTTATACAAAATATTCCGTGAAAATAAAGTAAACTTATGCCCGTCGATAGCCCATGTATAGGACTACACCCGCATAGTCTTTGGTAAGCGACAAATATTACTCGTGAGATAGAAGGCTCTGAATATGCTGCCGGATTGTCAAAGAGACGATGTTTGGCAATTTTTACATCAATAAAAAAAGAAAATAACTACTGAAGTATTTTCCTTTGAACTAAAAATAGTCAGTATGGTATACAAGCACACACAAAATTAATGAGTTTTGTATGCTTTCCGAACTGGGTAAAAAAATCACCGAGTAAAAAAAGAAAGCCGTTTACAACTCCCTGCAACGCCGAATTAGAGCGCTGCTCCTGAGGAGGAGGAGGGAAGGGTACTGCGGGGGAGGTATAACCCTCCTCCCTCCTCCTCACCCTGTCTGTTACTCCTCCCTCCGAGCGGCGTCGCCGTCGCCTCACGAGGGTCACGTGACCTCATCACGATGACGTTATCGTCATCGATGACGTCATCAGTGACGTCACGTGTGACGTCATCATCCTTGGTGACGTCATCGTCACTGATAACGTCATCAGTGTCGTCATCGATGACGTCACTGATGACGGCATCATCACTGACGCCGTCATCGGCATCGGCACTGATAACGTCATCAGTGACTCACCAGTGACGTCACGCGTCCCATAATCCACCGCGCGGTTACGAAGGCGCCGCTCAAGCCGGAAACGGGTGCCTAATGGCTCGTTCACACTTGCGAAATAAGCACTCGCCGCCGACTGGATTCGCTCGCTGAAAAAAGATCGGGCTGTTCACATTTGTTGCCGCCTGCGGAGTGCGCGGCGCGCCGCGTCTTGCAGCTTCCCGAACAGACGTAAGCTGACGAGAGCTCCCAAACCTCCTCCTTGCCCGCGCGCGTCTCGTCGCCATCGTCGCCAGCTAGTCAGCGGGGATCTGACGTCAGCAAGCGCCACTTCCCCCGTGCGTTCTGATTGACTTGCGGCGAGCTAAAGCTTTTTTTCCGGCGTTCAAATTTGGTCACAGAGCGATCTTGCTCTCCGCCGGAAATTCTGCCTGCTTTCGTCGCCGGGCGTCAAAATTCTCGCGAATCCGGCCGCCGGTTCGGAAGTGTGAACGAGGCATTAGAGCTGCGCTCTAAAACAAATTTTCACCCTGCTCCACTTAATATTTGTTTTTTTTTTGTGAAGGAAATATTTTTTTAAATCTTGAAAACCGGTTTTGTTCTTTACAAAATAGGGGCAATTACATAGTTGTTCTCCGTTTTATTTTTTCTTTGCGCGGCAGGTGACAGCAGGATTGTATACCCGGTTAGTCTCTTTATTGGGTACGTAACACTTTACATTACCTTGCACATCAGAATCCGCGCGTTTGCGCCTAATATTGCCGGAATGACGCGATTTTCAACCGCCTTTGCACGCCATCCGGACGTTGGGTACTGCCCAGTCCACGGAGCAGACGACGCGTCGGGGTGAGAGGAGAGGGGGCATTTTGTTCTCTGCTATTTTTAGCAGAATGATCATAGATGCAGAATATACTTTTTGCAAGAATGCGCGCCTCCTAGTAGCGGCCTCACCAATTATCTGAGACCGCCATCGTTTGAGCATGCACTCTGAGCACCTATTGGACACGAGTGTGACGTCAGCGTTCGGCGAGGACTCGGTTCCAATCACATACTTCATACCCAAGAAACGGCGACCGTTAATGTTGCTTGACGGGGTTTTGAAAAGGTGTCTGTTACGCGTTGAGGGAAGAGCTTACAGAGTGTCTCGGAAGGATCCGGCGAAGGAGCAGACGATGGTGCCTCCGGAACCGAAACCGAATATCGCCAGGGCAACCATCACGCTCCAGACAGCCCTAAAATAAACGAAATTTCGACAAACATAATTAAAAAACACGATTAAATGCTTATCATACAAAACACGCAATAATGCATAGTGAATATAGATATGATGCGATAGCCGCTTGATTCTCACAAACCACAGTTCGTGAACGTCCCCTGCAAATCGCTTTGTTATAAAGCAATTGTTGACGGGTTTTTTTTTTTTTTTCGTCTTTTTTTTCGTGGCGGTTGTTATGTGGAATTAGACGTAGTTAAGTCAGGGAAAAAAACAAGTCACTTTATTTGCCGACTGGAAGGCGCTAAAATTTAAGGGGTTCGTGTCAAAAGTTGTACTTTTTTTGGCTATACTTTTTATTGCTCTTACGCTTAAACTATTTACAATCGCTTATCGTCACCCAACCTCACTACGTCATTATTACAGTGCCCACCAACGGGCCTTTGGATCGTTGTGGGCACTGTAAATAAATAAATGAATGGCAACCGTCACATAAAAACGGTCATAGTCGGTGACGGGCTAAAGGTGCAACGCAACGATTTTTGTACATTTCACAAGTATTGCTTCGAACAAATACCCGACGTTAATGACCTATAAAACACGCGTTTGTTTTCTTACCACACGCATAAGAAGTCGCAAAAAATATTGAAGAGAAACGAGCAGCGGTCACCCCCTCAACAAACCTTTCCGGAAACATGTGGCGCCCCAGCGTCTGCTTTGCGCATTGTGACGTTCAAATGTAAATCATGCGAAATTATCGAAGAAGCGAAGACGAAGTTGACGTCGGTTTAACAGTTTGTGACTTCAGAACGCAGAGAAGGCAGAAGGAAAGCAAAACAAAATATATAATAACCTTTTCCGTTCAGTTTTTTTTTTTTTTTAGCTTTTATTGACAAGAAAGAATGCATCGTGCCACTACCAGGATATACAAAACGTTTAAGCCGGCACGAGCGTATATTCAAACAGCTCCACAATTCCCCTCGTTGCAAGGTCTCCTGGGATTTTTCCGGAAAGGTATAGGAAGTATTCACTGGCGGCCATAGCTGTGTGCACGACTGCTGAGCGCGTGCTGATGGCGAGCTTCCACAGTTCTTTTGTAACGTGCATTTCGCACCCTCAAGATTGCCGGTCTTAGCAGCCTATTAATATGGGCTCGTTCAGAGCATGCGCTCTGGACATCACCCACAAATATGGCGCCCAGTGAATACTCCTTATATTCGCAGCCAGAACAAGCGGCCACGTGATCTGCAGCCGATTTATGCCGCCAATGTTGATCATAGCGACGCGCTGGGGTTGGCAAAGCACAGGACACGCGCCGGGTTCCAGACATTGTAATGATTCGGCTATTGACGTCATTGCAGCGATTGGACACGGGCCACTACCCGAATGCTGGTAGAGGTGTCGATTACCACGAGCCACAATCGAGCGCTCACGCAATGCTCGGGTCCAATCTATGATCCGAATTCAAATATCGTCATTGGGGTGTACTGCGACCCCCCAGCTACGTCATCAAATTTTGCGAAGGAGAGATTGAAAGAAAACGCTCACTTTTGTCCTTGAAATCGCGCCGCAACAAAGGAGTTTCTTGGTCAGTTGCTTTGCGTACGAGCACACTTGGGTACTACTGGGGCCAGTAAGCTCGTGTAAAGCGAAATACATTTCAAGCGAATATCGTTGCAAGGCCCCTTAAAGGGATACTGAACCAAGGAATTTAGTGTCCATAATAAGTGGCGCACGTTCTTTTCACGAGCCAGCAGCCGCCGGTGTGCGCGAGCACACGCAACAAAAATGACGTCAAAAACCTCCGTTCGTGATTAAGATGACAGTGAAATGCTTGGGCTTCGGGCCAAAGGAGAATAAATACAGGCTTTTCATCTCTACAAGTGAAAGCTATGTGCTTGTTAGACCAATTAATCGCTTACCTTTTACACCAGACACCACTGTGTAGATGAAAAACTTGTCTTTATTCTCCTTTGGCCCGAAGCCCATACATTTCACTGTCATCTTAATCACGAACGGAGGTTTTTGACGTCATTTTCGTTGCGTGTGCTCGCGCACACCGGCGGCTGCTGGCTCGTGGAAAGAACGTGCGCCACTTATTATGGACACTAAATTCTATGGTTCAGTATCCCTTTAAGGCTGAACTCCATGGGACGAATATGCGGCGAATAACCGACGAATTTTGGCTGGCGGCTTTTGCTCTGCGCGTGGAATCAACACAGTGGCTGCTACGTCGCGCGCAAAACGAGCGTGCCGTCGGGCGGCGTTCGCCAGTTATTCGTCACATAATTCGCTCCATGGAGTTCAGCCTTTAGGCGTTCAGGGGAAGTTCCTCCCAACTCTTTCCACTTTAGCAGCGAGAACGCCGGAGAGGAGGTGGCCTCCTCTCCAGAGATTGCTCTGCTAATGTGGAAGGAGGTGGGAGTAGCTTCCCCTGAATGACCAATCACCGACTATAGTTACGTCGGTATTAATAATCAAAGATACAGGGATGACGATTATAAGAAGATTGCTCCATCCTTCTAGAACTTGTGTAAATATAGTAAAAACAACCCTTTTTTTCCCCATTATATTTGTGGTAGGCATACTCACGTAGGCATTGGAAGGAACGGAGCCGGCCCGAGGAGCAGCAAGGAGGCGCAGAGGATCGTGCAGGCAACAATGGCCAGTTCTTTTGTGTAATACTGCAACAGGGATGCAAGCGCGTCAGACGCCGCGAATGCAGTATCCTAAAAAAATTGGCAGCGCCCTTTATCTTTACAGCATTTAAGGAGCTATCGTTTAAACTTGATGTCTCACGTCATAAGACGTCATTACGCCAAGTCACGTGACGTCACCTCACATAGCCTGACATCCCGCGACGTGTCACAAGACGTCACGTTACGACAGCGTGAAGTCACGTTAGATCACGTCACGTGAGAGTGTAACACCGTGACGTTACGTGGCCGAACGTCACGCGCAGCGCTATTCCCCAAGTCCCCTCTCTCTCCCAGCCCGCCGCCCGCAGAGCCGCGTATTGGCATAGTTTGGCCATTCATTGGCTAGAATAGGCGAGCATCTCGTGGCCAACCACAGGCCGTGAAACAGCCCCTAGCGGCGGTCGTGAGCTCTAAAAATGTGACTTGAGTAATTTAAGCCGTTTTAGCGTCTAACTCTTGGTGATTGAAAACCTGGCGCATGTGAGGTTTTCGTCACGTCCATATTCAACGGTAGAATAACGAA
>JABSTQ010002951.1:0-53775 GCA_013358835.2 Ixodes persulcatus
GGGGGGGGGGGGCGTGCGGCGGGCCACTGCTTTGGGTGCCACTGACCCCAGTGACACGACTGCTCTTAACTCATATAACGCCCAGTTCTGAAACTTGGCATCTGATCCGAACCGCTACAGCTACATTCGGTGAAGACTGAGCTGACTGAGCATTCGGCTTATAGTTTATTTTTGTTTTAGTGGAATAGCCGTGTAGTGTTTCACGCTTGCCACTTGTGTCGTGTTGAACACCAAGAAACACATCACCACCGTATAACACCCTCCAAGCATCTGCAACACTTTTTCGTTCAGCCTGACGACTGCAGAGCAGATAAAATGGTCTGCTGTCATAAAAACATCACGAGATAGGATCGCAAGCAGGTAGCCGATGCCCCATCTTGCCAGCGGTAGTGCTCGGAAAAACTATGCCAGCACCACACAGCAGCATCCGCTTCGAAGGCCTCATGGAGAGCGCACAGCATTTGCCACTACACCTCTTCTAGAACACTGTAGCTGAAGCTAGACAAATGGCTGGTGCACACTATGATTTCTCTTGCACAGGCTCAATGTCTGCAAACCAATCATAGGAGCAGCAACATCAGTGTTTGGGGTAAGCCCACCTACCAGATACACGTGCACAAGGCTCCCACACTTTTAGATGAAATTTTCAAGGGGATGTCTTCACTGGTCAAAATAGAGAATAATTTTGAACACCTGGGTTCGATATAATCAGGCTCGACTATAATGACGACCTAATTAGTCAGTCTGAGCTTGCCTTGGCCTGGGTTTTGAACTTTGTTATATGACTGGTGGAGCGTTTTGAACCTGTGGCAAGTTCAAAATCTTGATCAAAGTTGTGAAACAAGAATGAATGAATCTGCAAGGTTTGAGATCTAGTGACATGGCAGAGGATTGAAATTCCAACCCAGGTCCACCGATCGTACCTGACGCCTGAAGGCAGAGGTTCATGAAGAGGGCTACGGCGTACTCCAGGCCGTACTGGGAGATCTTGCGGTCATTGTTGAGCGTCCACACGATCCACTCCATGATCCCCTGGCTGATCATCACCTCCTTCTGGGCTCGCCTGCATGTCCCATGACCAATCAGTATGCCAGGCTTCTTTCAAAAACTGTTCCATTTCACCCAACTGGTCCATTTGTGCTCGCTTGACCTTTGGATGGGGCTAATTTACACATACCGTAGAATATTGCGCATCCGCCCATTCCACATTAAGCGCCCATTCCCAAATCTGTAAGATCTAAGAAAATATGCACAGTACATTTATATGTAAAATTGATGACCGGACAAGCACCCATCCCCCGTGTTTTTGCGATTATCTCCAAAGTTTGAGTGGGCGCTTGCCCGGTATTTTATGGTATACAGGGTGTTTTAACACATACTTTGGCTCGCTCTAAAATCGGCCCCTGTACATTGTGTGACACTCTTGGCGCAAACTTGACATCGGTGCTTTTCTACTCTATTCAAACAGAGTATTGGTGAGCTTCAAAATTTATAGTTCCGCCACACTTATTGTAACTGCTCAATAAAAGAATAATAAAAAAAACATAAAAAAGATGGTGGTTGTTTGTTTTCACTCATAGTGTAGTGCTGTGTACAATGCTATAGTTCGTTTCAGCTTCCGTCCGAGCGCAGTCAAAGGCTGAGGGATGGTTCGCAACTTCGAGAAGAGCGTTCCTACGCACCACAAAGTAGTCTGCAAAAGATTTTTTTTTAATAACTGTTTTGAGCGCAAACATTGCACAATATTCCAGATGTGTACTGCTGAGAATGATTTGCAACCAAAGGAATTAAATATCTGAAGCTTATGTTTTTAATATATGTAAATGCATGTGGTTTGGTGAAAACACGTACATCCGCTGGCAACACGGCTGCAGCGCTCAGTTTTTCTGTGTGATTTTGTTCCCATAATGGCCGAATCATGTGCTTCGCTGCTTTCCTCACCAAGTCGCTTCAAAACGTCCTTTCGCAAAGGCTCGTTTGGGCGCCAGGCGCGAGAGGTCGTGATGAATGTCTACTTTCAAATTCGGCAGGAGACTCCGGCCACGTCGTACCGCGAATGCGTTGTAAACAAGAAAAGCGTCCGGGCCACTACGATTCACTGATACTCGGCGAAATCAAGGCACCCCTTTACCTGCCGATCACATTGAACACCGAGAAGCTGGTGGAAAGGGCTACGCCTCGAGCCCTGGAATATCCAGACAATACAAGGAATCATCAACGGCCGGGTCATCGGGCACCTTTCAATGTGTACTTACATCTGGATACTATGCCAAAATGCCTAACAGGTGGAAAGCTCGGACACAGATGCCAGCGGCCAGCCTACGCACTTACATCCCCTGGGACTATATTTCAGAACGTGAATGGGCACTTTTTAAACCTGCAGCAGACGATACCGTTGATACACCCGTAGCAGACGAAATACCCGGCGGACGCGGGCGGCGCGGACGACCAGCGGAACAGCGGAGTGATACAAAAGTGCAGGCGAGATTGCGTGACCTAATGCCGGCGTGTGATTGGCTCCGGCCACACGTAGCTTTGGCTGCGCTCGGGCGGAAGCTGAAACAAAGTATAATCACACTTGTCTATAATGCGGGAGCGCGCGGCTTCCTACGGCGAGCGCTAGACTGGTGGCCTTCGTGGCAACTAATCTAGTCACGTGGGTAACATGAAACGGTTCATACATGGCAGTTTTAAATTTTCGTCAAAGATGTATTCTAGAGGTGTATTTACCTCGTGCAATTTCAAGGCATAGCTCCCTTCCTGTCAAAAATGAGACCAAAACTTTTGCCATGATCAAAGGCAGACGACAGTGGAGACAACCGACTTAGTGAAAATTGTGCTTGTGGTGCCATCTCCTGACAGGCGCAGCTTGCAGACGACACACTCAGTTGAGAGCAGACGACACCATTGTCTGTTTGCTGCGCCTGTCAGGAGATAGCGACCCTTGTCACTCCGTTGTCTGCGTCGTTGTCCGCCGCTACCATGGCAAAGGTGTTGGTCTCATTTTAGCTTTGCAGGTGACAATTTGCAGGGATTTCGGTGTCGGCATTTGTTGTTGTCTGTCATCGCAGTGGACGTAGAAGAACCCTTCTTCTCTCTCCTCATGGCAGGGAAACAGAGAGGACAGGTTTTCCCACTGGCTGCACCACACAAAAAGGGAAGAGAGGAGAGCCCCGACGACCTGCCAATAACGATGCGACGACGAAGAAGCGCCAGTGGAGCATCTTCCCCTGTCGTCTGCTAGCGATGATTTTAAAATAGGTGTTTTCAAACATTACTCACGTTATACAAAATCCTACTCTGGCAGAATCCAGTTGCTATGCGTAATGTTGCAGGGTTTTAGAAATTTTCACCGCATTTGATTTAACTATTACATCTTTTCTTTTTGAACCCAACTCGAAACTTAAAATATGTTCTGCCAAAACTTGTCGCCTTGCACCCGCCTTCCCCGCAGAGCTTTGCCTCGTTTCTCTGCCCATGCGTCCCACTCTCCGCTCATCGATAAACGTCAACATTACCCCCCCCCCCCCCTTCACCGCTCAACAACACATGAAAAACCTGCACCTTCGCTTGCGCCGTCACTGCCGCATGCCTATTGGCGCCGCCGTGCCAAGGCCGCACTCCATCCCAGGAGCGAGCGCAGAGAGAACGGCTGGCTTACACGGCTTACGTCCGACTTCGCACCCACACTGACCATTAAAGAGAGCCCGCCCGTGCCGAGCGACGTGTACATGGCGACGTGAGGATCCCGAGTTGCGCGAACGTGCTATGTACAGCTATCGCTTTTAGGTCTTGGGCGAAAACGATACCTTTTTGTGCAGGAAGGAAGAGACTCTCTAAAAATTCACACGGTCGAATGCACCACTAAAATACACCTTTGATGAAAATTTGAGATTGCTCCAAGGATGTAAGCCTAAGCCTCCGCTGGATATCAGGCCAGGCTCACCTGAGGCTGAGCTTCTGCAGGATGCCCAGGATCATGTCCTGGCACTTGGGCTCCAGCAGTCGGTCCGACAACAAGCAGTCAATCAGGGTGGCCACCAGCTGCAGATTCCTCGACAGGTAGCTGCGCCCTGGGGGCCACCAAGAGCCGGGTCAAGCCTAGACGAGCCACTGGATTTGGTCACCTCACACTTTCCTCTTGCAGGTGGGGGTTAGGTTCTGTTCAGTAGAATATTTTCCAGATGGGGGAGTGGGGGAGCTGCCTGTGTCATGCTTTCTTCTACGTAAACTCAGATAAATGCCCATTTTGAGTCTAACACTGAGAGTAGACCCATCCCGAAATTCAGTCTGGCCACTTTGATCACTATCATCATCTGAGGAATAGCGTATGTGTCATACTAATGGTGGCTTTGTGGTTACTGATGATGGAAGAGGTTTAAGATGCTCGGAAGTGGATGATGTGAGGCCTATTCATTCGAGACGTTAGTATGATGCAGCACAGAAATTGAATACAAGAGCTGTGTAAGCATTTATTTCTAACTCGGGTCCAGCCAATCTGTTGGTGGCACATAATCGGATTTACAGCCCCTCGATGTAAATGATTTTAACACTGCTTCAAAGTAGACCTGTGTGCCGCCGTGCCGCGTCGCTGCCACTGCCTGTTTTGCTCTCGCCGCTGTGCGGCACCGCCAAAGTCCCCAGAGCCAGCACCGCCACCGCTGGCGCGCAATAAATGCAACGCGCTGCCAACACTGCTGTTTATTTTTTAAATTTTCTTTTTTTTTTTGGGGGGGGGGGGGGGGAGGGTTTATGTATGCATAGTATTGACGTTTTTCTTTCTACTGCTTTTGTATGAGTCTGACCTCAATAAATAAATAAATAAATAAATGTATCAGTGTGTCTGTACACTTAAAATCTTTCATTTGCAGCTCTTAGGCGCTCGTTCCCGTGTCGTGGCGTCGCCATCAGCGTAAACGCGCATATTGAATTATGGGACGTCAAAGACCTATACACCAATTCAATTCCTCGCCAAATTTAGCGGGGAGAATGACGTCACATGACTTCGTGACATGTCACCTATGAACAAATTCAGTTTCCCCACTAAATTTAGCGGTAAAACTGACGTCACATGACCTTAACAACAATTCAGTTTCCCCTCTAAATTTAAGGGGGAATGAATTGGTGTTGAAGGTCATGTGACGTCCATTTTCCAGCTAAATTTAGCGGGGAAGCTGTGGGGGGAGGGGAGGTTATGGAAGTGGAGGGGGAGGATGAGGAGGGAAGACATGGAGGACTCTCCCCTCCTCCTCCTCCTGTGTACCCTCCTGTCACTGTATATCACAAAATCAAAATACCTCAAGAGCTGCGCTCTAATTTCGCATTATAGAGATTCGTAAACGTCTTTCAATTTTTTACTTACGTAAATATATGAATAAATGTAGAAGTAAAGAGAATGACTAGGGAGCCAGAGTACCTGATTCTTCCAACGGACAAAGTCTTCACAGCGGAGGCAATGCAGCTCTCCAGAAAAAAAGTCTTCCCCCTACCATGGTTTTTGCATTTTGCTTTCTAAATTAAAACAACTCCTTTCTCTCTCCCCCTCACTCTCTAATTTACACCCCACCCTCCCTCTTCCGTGCCACACTGCTGCCGATCTGTTGATCCCCGCGCCATTCCCACGCCGCCGGCGATTTCTGACCGGCGCACAGGTCTACTTCAAAGTGGGTTGGTGCACCGTTCTTACCGGTTATATATAATTGTTTACCATCTAACCAGAGAGATACAGAAATATTGGAACTGTAAAAACAGACACTCTTGACTGCTGTTGAGTTTTGAAAGTGATGGTGCCTGGCAAAGTACTACAGACTGTAGGTCGATTACCGCCATTAGTATGGTAAAAGGGAAACTGCTATTTGAGCCACCAGATGGCACTCAATTTCGAAAAGGGTCTACTGACATAGAACAACGCCGATTCTGTGGGAAAAGAGAAACCCCCCAAAAAAACATGCCCCCAAATTCTAAAAAAGAAAGAAACCCAGAAAACATGAAAACTTAGTTATATACAAAACAAGCTTGGAAAAAAGAATTTCGAGTGGCTCCGTTCACAAGCTGAATGTGGACTAAACGCATGTACGGTCAATACACCACACCTGACACCCGAGCATGGTTAGCTGGCCGTGTATCGACGGCTATTACAAAGGCCGAGTTTGAGCGCTGCCCAGACTAAGCCAGGAGCACGCTCTCAGATGGGGTCAGTGGTCGTAAGTACAAATGCAGGCCTTCTCAGACAGGTTTAGTATGGCCGCAGACCCCAAATGCATGCGCATGTTTTACATTACCTTGGCTGAAAGAAGCCAGAGCGTTCAGAAACCTCGTGAAGCTCTGCTGCAGGCCAGAGTTTGCAGATTTGATCATGTGCAGGATGCGATTCTGGGAAAAGAGACAAAATAAAAATTGTTCCGTAAACAAATGTGACCGACATAATGAAAAGAATACAGATAGACGGAACAAATGAAAGAGAACCCCACGCCAAACAAAGAACCAGCAATCCTTTGTTTTATGGTACATTTTTTCTTCATTCAGCTCTTTGCTGTTTGGTTCTCTTTGAGTTTCTCTCATCTATTTATGCTGTTTTCATTATGTCAATCAATCACTATCTAGCCCAGAAATCCACCCTTTTAAAGACAAACGACGGTTCACTAATGCATAGACTTGGTGGAGAGATAAGATAGAAGCTCGTCTTCGGTCATAGCCAACGATAGCAAGCAGCGAAACATTTTGTGAATTCTAAATGGCGGCTGTTCCATGCTTCATACAGCAAAAGCTATATAATCTAAATTTCACACAAAAAAAGTTGGAATTCAAAGTTCGAACTAACGGGAGTCATAAAAAATGGCATATTCGGCACTGGGAAGTACTGGAAATGAATGCAAACTTTCACCAGTCAAAAATAATCAGCTGATTGTTGGACGAGTTGGTATTGTACGTGAGAAAACATGATTGTGCTTTAAGACAAGGACAGAGGAAGAATAGACACCACAGAGTGCTCTGTGGTGTCTGTTCTTCCTCTGTTCTTGTCTTAAAGCACAATCATGTTTTCTCACATACAAATATAATCTGCAATCAGCTCCTGCTTTCTTTTTCTGGAAAGTAATGGTCATCAGTTCCTGTTTGTTCCACTGCTTGAATGTAACGGAAGGTGTCTTCCTTTGTCCTCTTCAAAGCCGAAAGAGAGGCGTGCAACATTTAAAAAAACACTGAACCTAGGAAAAATTTTTTTTTTCTACCTGGTTAGGACAGGCATGTTTTAAAAATAATGTTTGCAAAAAAAAAAAGCTCTGGTGGTGCTTGTCTGCGTAGACGCCGAGCCGCAGCATGCCGAGCCTTTTCATTCATGTCAGTAGGAGAATGTGTGGTTTTCTTCTTTTTCTTTTTTTAAGCAGACAGATGGGATGGCATCTCAAAACCCCCTACTCTTTTTTTTTTCTTCTTTTTCTTTTTTCATAATTTGTTTTCATATTTTTTTTTCAATTTTTTTTTTGCCCTACACGTGAGCACGTGATCTCACGAGCAGAAGCACGAGCACCCGACGCCGGGCCTACGGCGGACGGACATACGGACATGGCTAGCCCCTAAGGAGCTTCGCCCTAAAAAAAAATTTTTTTTTGCCCAACATTTACGTTACAATACAAATTTTTCAATTTGCGGGCGAAACCGAAACTGTACCCCTGTGGGATGATGATGATAGCGTTTGCACCGAACAAGTGTGTGCTCTGAGGCAACACTGGATGGATGTATGGATGATAACGGCTGTACCCTTTGTGACGGGCGATATGTACTAGCTTGTGCCACCTAGCCTAAAACAATAACAAAAACCCGATTTCCCCTTTCCCATTTCAAGCCAATGTGTTTCTCTATCACCGTTTCCCTAACGATACGAAGATCTGCACTATCAGGCAGATCTTCCTATTGTTGTTTGGCATGGATTCGATGCGCTTGACAATGACTGACAAAGCTCATATGCATCTCTCATCTTGTGGAGGTACAAGCAAACAAAGTTGTGCTGTCAAAGAGTCAGCAGCACAAGCCTACGTCACACTGCCACTGGACACGCATAGCATGACACATTCACTACAGGGATGAGTTGAGCTAGCTGGTTATTATACATTATGGGGGGAACCATCTGAATAATGAGGGAAGGAGAAACAAAAAAGACAACCAACCGCTGGACTACCAACTATTTTAATAAATCGTCCTCCTCTTCTGCTAGTTCTTAGGCATACCCATTTTTTTCTTTATCCTGAATTGTGTTGCCCCCTTCCTTCTATTTATACTGAGCTGCGAGGGTGCCCTGCAGGAAGAGCTTTTCTTGAGGTTGCAGGGTAATTGAGGCGGAGCTCACACAGTTTCCTTCTTCGTTTTCTATAGCCAAGGCCTTCAACATCTCCCTTGCAAGCTGGTTTTTATGGTGCCCTATGATGCGGGCTTGCTCAAGCTTTGCTTTGCATTTGCAAGTTCAACAATGGGCAGCGAGGTGCCCTGGTTCCTCGCTGCCCATTGTCGAACTTGCAAATGCAAAGCAAAGCTTGAGGAAGCCCGCATCATAGGGCACCATAAAAACCAGCTTGCAAGGGAGATGTTGGAGGCCTTGGCTATAGAAAACGAAGAAGAAAACTGCGTGAGCTCCACCTAAATAACCCTGCAACCTCAAGAAAAGCTCTTCCTGCAGGGCACCCTCACAGCTCAGTATAAATAGAAGGAAGGGGGCAACACAATTCAGGATAAAGAAAAAAATGGGTATGCATAAGAGCTAGTAGAAGAGGAGGACAATTTATTAAAATAGTCAGTAGTTCAGCGGTCGGTTGTCTTTTCTGTTTCCCTTCCCTCACTGTCCAGCTGAATCCACTCGTAATGACAGATTTGTTCTGAAACATCATGCAAATGCTGTCTTTAAGCTAGCAAACAATACCCAAACCCAAAGCAATTTTTGACCCAACACGGCGACTTGAAATCGCCAGAATACTATGTATACCAATGCATATGCATAGTGCACAGCTCAAATTACTGGAGGCAGAGCTGACTCATGAGTAAATGAACAAGTTTCGCTATACATGGACTTGTACGCAGCATGGCCAGATTAAGGCAGTTCGTGCAACTTATATATAAAAAAAAAAAAAATTCAGACTAACATGGTGTAAACTGGCAAGCCTTCACCATACTTACACATGCTCACCTGCACTTAGTATAAAGCAATAGACAAATACAAAAACAGTCTTAAATGAATAAGGAAGGTGGCTAAAAATACCTGCATGGGGTATTGTGAACAGCTTATATTTTAAACCTGAGTCAGCTTTTCTAAACACCTGCCGCTGCCTTTTCAACTGGCTTAACCATACTAGCTGCCCCACTGGGAACGGATCTATCACTGTATGTGGCAAATACATGCCAAATAGCAGCTGCCTAAATTCAATAATTTGAACACTTACCGAATAGTCGGGTGTTCGTTTTGCAAATCCAAGAAGATCATTGTCTACAAATGCAAGCACCACGGAGTTCCGTTGTTCAAAAGTGGATGGTCTTGTCAGTTTCTAAATAAAACAAGAAAAAACAGCACAACATAAATAAATGACAAGAAACAACCAAACTGTTTGTTGTCCTGACGTGCCAGGACGCTCGCATATAAACTCATGTTTCGTTAATATAGACCTTGTTAACCAATCTGGAGTGGAATTTTTTTTTTTTTTAAAGACATGACTAATTAATTAAACGTATAGTACAACCAACCAATCAATGCACACTTTTGTTTTCTTTTAGTCTAACGGGAGCTCATACAGTGCTTGCAATATAGTCCAGATTGAGGAGCATAGAATGAAAATATTGTAGGTGAAAAATTGTTTCCTTTCTTCGATTTGGTTTCATTTTGGTGCGTCTGCTTCCAAAACATTCCGGCGGTCTCAGGCTCCAAATCAGAGCTTTTTTATGGGATGATGCGCTCTTGTCTATATTCAATTCAGGAAAGTGTCGAAAGTCTGAATTGGAAGAGCCCGTGCCCCGTGGTCACTACCACAGAGCAGCCGACACGCGGAGCGACTGTCTTGAGCGTATCATGTGTACATAATGTATACTTTTGAAACTAAATAGCTTGGCAAGGTGGAAGATAGTGTGAACACAACCATTATAGTTTACTAAAGACATGAAAAACAGCACCACCTTCCAGGGTGCGCATGTTTCTGCGTCTAGGCGGGAACGTTTGAATACATAATCACTGCTGTACAGCAGCGTCCCTCAAAGGGTTAATATTGACACCTTGATATATAAATAAAATTTTCGGGGACCGATCCATTCCCATACAATTCTGCCTCATTAATATAGAAGCCGGCAGTCCAGACTATAGACAGCTAGTTCGGGAATGAACAAGGTAAATAAATGCATTCTTGTCTCATTGGACACCAGAATTCTAAAAGCAATCTACAAATTAAAAAAAAAAAAGAAGTTAGCGAAGTTTTTGGGTCACAGAGTACACCCAGAGCTTCACTACTCACTGTTTATGGTTGCCCTTCCTGAGCACGGTGGCACATCATTTAGAAAAAACATTTAATGCGAAAACACGGATGTATAGACAATATTAATCAACAACTGAACTAAACAAATCCACCGAAAAATGAATGTGTCAATGCAGGGATCTGAACTTTCCTGGGTCTCCTGATTAGTATCGGTTCGGGTGCGCTATGCTACCTGATACCCAACGTGCACTCCAGTGGTTTTCGTGCGGCTCACAAATGCTAGACGACGAAAAAGTTTGTCAATCGGAGACAACCTGGAAGTATGTGCCGCTAAACTTCCAGTTTGTTAAATGGACCACTTGCAAAACTCCCAAAAGTCTGCAAGCAATAGACTGCGAGAACATTTTGTGTGCCCCACCTTCCCCTCGCAGCATCTACCGCACGACACTGAAGAGAGAGTAAAAGCAAGGGTAGCACGGTTGCTCGCCTGTCCCAACCTTGCCCTGGCCCGCTTGCCTTGCGGCGAAATGAGGCAGCATATTTCGAGGCCGACCGACATCCCGAAGTGTAAACGTGCAACTAATACACCTTTGACTCGTGGTTCTCGGTAAGCAAACGGTGCTTTGGTCATACCCAACAAAACTGTCATTCACAGAACGCGTTTTTGGGTTGGTGAATATCGGTGTGACTGTTTATGTGCTGAGACTCGTACCGTGACTTCCAGTGAGAACGCCATTGACTGTTGATATAGTCACGCGATTGCTTACGCCAGCCAATGGTATTAACGCACCACGCACGAGGTCGAGGAGGTCCCTTGCGATTATAACACCATATAATGTTTTCTCGGTCATGACATTTATGCGTCTCTCTTTCTTACATTTTCACAAAGCTAATCTGGCCAAAAAACATATTCAATGTTAAAGACGGCTCGAGTCGTTAGACACAGACCCATCGCAGAGCTTGCAGAAGAAGGCACCGCTGAGTGGCTTCTGCAGCGGTCAGGTCGTGCTTGATCTTGGAGAAGTCGAGCCTCGTGGCAAAGTAGTCCCTCTCAATGCTGTTACTGCGTCCAAGAAGATATGCAACGTCACAAAGTAAAACATCACGCTTCAGCAATGAAATAAAACAAATGATCGAGGCACGCTCGGAACATTGCTCTTGGCAAGGTACCAAAAGAACAGCAGCATTGCCCAGGTGTGTGCAGTGCTGTCTATGAAAAACATCTTCCCTGCTCCATATCCGAAACAGGGAATTTATTTTAGAAATGTGCAGGAGTGGCCCTGCAGCAAGCGTGAAACAGAAAGAACAGAATACATCAGTGCACACTGTCTATTTTCTTTGTGTGTCACACGCAATATAGCCATCAGTTCAAAAACCACAACGTATGGGACAAGTGTGATTCCTGGTTTTTGGTGTTCATTTTCGGTTTCATCCTGCATATTCAGTTGCTGTTTGGTGATATGTATTCCGTAAAGAGGTGACATAAAGAAAAAAAAGAACATATCTGACGAAGCAAGCTACAAATGACAGGGAAAGTATTACAGAAACGAAGACAGCAGCTGCCTTCCATTGGTTGCCTGAGCCTCAGGCAAACAAGCTTTATCACGATTGATGTACAAACATCAGCGCCACTTAGTTAACATACAATTAGAGACCAAGGATATTTTCCGGACTATAGTCCGCAGACTATACATGTTTAAAAGTTGAAATTTTAGGCTGTGCGGACTATCTACGCGTGCGGACTATACAGGATTTTTGTTTTTTAATATCATTGATTATGACGAGACGAGACGGATTTTGTGAATAAAAGAGTATGTAAGTTATGATTTATGTATAATACAAGCTTCTTTGTGAGCTACGAAAGCAGTCATATGTCAAGGTGTGCCGCGTATGAGAAGATTTTCGTGTCGACTAAGCACCAGGTGCAGACTATGCACCGAGCGCAGACTATGCACCGGGTGCGGACTATCTAAAAAAAATCTTTTATTTTTGACCTTGAAGTTGCCCCTGCGGGCTATACACCGGGTGCGGACTATAGTCCGGAAAATACGGTACTAAACAAATATTCAACCAAGCTTTTGACACTTATTCTTTCTCATTAATTCTGAGTTTCCTGCGACAAAATATCTGCAGTAGAGACTCTGCCCTAGGACCAGCTTTCTACCTTCAATAAAACTTCAGCATCCCGTAGACACGCGCAACCATAGCTTGACAGAAGGCAACGAGCATAGTATGTTGAAGGCGGATCCTATGTCGCAACAAACTACAGGCAGCCGTTGACACACATTTATCTTTAGTCCTTTGGTAAGGGCCAAAACCAGTTATGCATTGCTTTTGATACATTTCTTGCAAACAAACTGTGCCGACAATCACGCGACGTGATGCGAAGGGACAGCGTCAACGTGTGCGATATTTCATTGATATTGCGTCGTGATTGACTGGAATTTCCGGCAATGTTGCGTCACGGGGTGTCTCGCGTAAACCACAACCAATCGCATACAAAACAGCTAGCCCCGAACACGTTCTCGCCGATGCACCGTACAAATTGCTAGGTCACTCCGGCGCGTTCATTCTTTGCTCGGTAACATTCTCTCCTATGTGCTGCTTCACAATCACGCACGGCGTAACCTTGACGTCAAATTCGTTTCATCCTAACACCCACAATGAGACCGTCGGCACCACACATCGACAAGATTCTCTCTCGCGGGCACATTCACACCGTCGAGCAGCAGCTGCTTGCTCCAGCGAATTCATCAACTGTCTTATTCTTCTAAGCAAAAAAAGGGATGCGTTAAGTCCGTGCTCTGAAGCGCGAGAGTTTGGTGCTCTTTTCATTAAACGGACAGGAGTGCCGTCGGATATCGACACTCGAGCGCGCTGTTTGTGCACCGAGAATTTCTCGGTGCGTAAGTGGGCGCGTTAAGTCCGTGCTCTGGAGCGCGAGAGTTTGGCGCTCCTTTCACCAAATGGACAGGAGTGCCACCGGAGACTGACACCCGAGCGCGCTCTTCATGCACCGAGAATTTCTCGGAGCGCGAGTGACTTCTCCGCACCCCGTGACGTCACGTAAACAAACAAGATGGCTGCGCTGTTGTTGAGACCGTTGAGACGAAAGGTGTAGCCGGATCGCTGCTTCTTTTCAGTCGATTAGTGCTTAATCCAGCAGGTAAAAACGATTTGATTTGAAAGCCAAGACAGCAACTAGTGTTTCGGAAAAGTTTTGTTCGTACATCTCGCCTGAAAACGAATTCATCTATCAAGTGGTTGCGTGCTAATAGCACGGCGACAGGAAAGTTGTAGAGATGAGGAGACATTCGGACCGCTGCCCCTTTTATAATGCTTAGCCCAGCGAATATAGATACTTCGATTGGAAAGCCAAAACATCAGTGAGTGGTGCGGGAAAGGTTTGTCCATGCACCTCGCCTGAAAACGAATTCATCTATCGAACAGTAGCGTGCCGACAGCACAGCGACAGAAAACTTGAGGGCTGTTAGGCTGGCGAGGAGAGGGCGCCTCTCCTCGCCGCTCTGACCTTGAACGTTTCGTGTTAACGGCGCGCTGACGGACACGCAGCGCCATGGGGTGGCTGTCGTTAAAACTGATGCGCAGCGGCCAATGGAAGTTTCGTCGACGCGCGCCAGCCAATGGGATTGAAGCCAAAAATCCATCAGCTTTACTCCGCTCCTTTGGGATAGGGGAATTTAGGTGCCGTTGGCTAGCTTTTCACATGGTTTCATAGCTGGAAGATGGCTTCACTTGGAGAAAGGATTTAAGTGCCGTTTGGCAAGGTTTCAAAGCTGATGACGTCGGCTCGCTCCATAAGACAGTTATTGCTTTCACATTAATAAATAGATCGGCCAAGGTAACTTTCCACATATGTGCTAGAAGCGAGTCTTCAAACCTTTGAGGAATATTAAAACGTTTGTAAAAACTTAATAATGTCGCCGTCTCTTTTACTTTTACACCCTGCCGCTCCACACGGGCCTAATAAATTTATCGTCGAAATAATTTCGGCTTCTCCCACCCGTATCCAGGAGATGCCAGGCTTGTCATAACCAAGGAGCTTGTGTGGATCGTCGATAGTTTCTGTGTGTTGCGCTCCTGTACGCCATGCGCCGTTTAGCTTCTGCGCTCGAAGCATGAAACTCGGAGCATCGAAGTAGGAGCTAAGGAGCACACACTTAACGCGCCCAAGGGAATTGGTGACCGAAGGCGGGGAGAGCAGGTGGCGAGGGGTGCGAACACATGATCCCCAGCGCAATTGCGATTGGCCGACTGCGCTGCGCCTCAACTGTGACTATTATCGGCAAGAGGGCGAGCGCATCACTGCTCCAAGCACCAAAGCCACCTGCGATAAACGTGCACGCTCCGCTCGTTTTTGGCAACACAACACTCGCCCAGTACGGCTGACGCTGCAAAAAGTCTGGCATAACATTGGCTACTTTATGTAAACCTTCTGGCTGCTTTTAAAGTCAGTTTTTGTTCAGGCAACACTGATCTCCACTCACCTGCCCTGTTTGAAAAGGGAGTTGCGGCCGTCCTGCGCCTGCAATGGGCTTCCTGTGGACGAGAGTTGCGAAGTCCGAGACCGCTGCGTTCGGACCAGTTCAGGAAACTGTTGCCCGCACGAGAACAGCACATTCTCCAGGTTCACCTGAGGAAGTGGTGATAAACGCTCGAGACACGTGCCTTGCAAGTATTGTTCGTGGACAAAGCGTGCAACATTCACTGGGTGAGAGACAAGCTACACGACACCAAGCTGTAATTTCGGCCGTTTTTTAAACTTTGAGACAAATCAACTGGCCCTGATAACCATGTTGTCCTATAGGGTCACTAACCTTAAAAGGACTGCAAATGGATAAATCACTCAGTCTCTTTCTCCCTCCCCTTCCATCTACATCTTTTTGTATATTACGGAAGAAGTATGCCAAACTTCAAGAAATATAAAAACTGAAAACATAAAACTCTATTGATATGGTGTAAGAATATGGTTAATTTTTCTTGCTAACATTCTGTATATTAAATATTAAGTGAAGAGTGTACACAAATACTAGGAAAAAATAAAATTACCATGTCTCCTTGGATTGTTGCCTCCAGGGCAGTGATCAGTTCTGACGTGATGCCCGTTAGGGATTTGTAATCCTCCTGCACCAACACGAGACATCAGATAGAGCCAAAAATGTGTGCACAACTTGCCTAGTACATGGAACGAGGTCAACAATAAATTCCAGATCCTTCGAGGGACATACAAACTCAAGTTCCATTACTTGCCTGGAGTTTATTCATCTGTTCCTCCTGGCTCATGCAGTGACTTTCAAACTCCTGCAGCCTTCTTTCGAGGTGTCGAAACTCTTGGCGCAGATCTGGGGAACGATGTCTACTTCAGGAGAAAGCAAACCAAGTCAACAACGAAAACAATACCCCGGGTCTATATGCAGACAGGTTGCACCGACAGGAGCACCTCCATTTATGCAAAAACCAATCAGAATGCGAACGTGCCCTATTAACGAAGGGATTCTACACAAAGAGGACCTACCTCCAACATTTGAACAAAGGGGAGAAAGGATAAACTAATGGGAGTAGAAATAAAGAACTACCTGATACACTCAAATAAACTGGGTTTCTCAAAGCACCCCTTATAGGTTCCCTGAGGTACCAAAGTTTCTTGACTGCTCCAGCCCCCAAGTATACTAAAATGCTTCCTCAGTTTGACCACCATTTTAGCAGATCTCAGCCACCCATTCATGCATATGTGCCTAACACTCTTGGTATGTGCATTATCGATAACAAAACCTCTAGCCTTCTCAACTGTTTTACTGCATCAGAGCCAAGACCAAAATGAGGTTGTTCATGTATCAATAGAGAGAAACAGGCATTCCTTGAGATAAAGGAGTTTCAGAACCCCTGGTGTTGTGTGCACCTGCTCCTCCTTCGTCCATCTTTGTACTGTTTTTAGTTTCGCAATGGTTTTTTTAACTTCGTGAGTTTTTTTAATATGAATTCACATATTTGCCGAGAAAAATAAGCCGGGTCAGGCGAGTTTTAAAATCTGAACTAGGCACATACAGTTTTTGTAAGCAGACATCCGCACCATTGACCACGCACTGCACAAAAGAGAGGAAGAAAACACAAAATTACCGCTGAGTTCCATGTCGCTGCAGTACTTTTTGAGGAAGGCTGTCAAGAAAAATTTTGTCAAACAAGTACAGTATCCAATGCAGTTGATCTACATCTGTGACAGCTAATTTTTTATCTGTCCCAGCTCAAAGGATACAAGCAAAATGGTGAGCAATGCAATGTGATGTCGCTCACTGTGCAACACCAATAATGTGCAGTGCACACTATGTGCTAGCACCGATGGATGCGGCGCAAGTTACCCATAGCACAAACGGCATGCTGCAGTCGGTTTCATGAGCCTTCAATCTTGAAACACTTTATGAACGACCAACTATGGAAATGGTGCACAAAAATGTCAAACTTATTTAAATAACAGACCGGACTTAAAAAAAAAAAAAATTGCGAACCAATGAACTAATTGCACATGGTCCTCTCTAGTAAAACATTTGCAAAATTCTGCAGCTGTTTTTTGGTCTGTCAATCAAACCATCATATGCAGCAATGCATTTTATAAAGAAACGCAGTCGACGCTCAAGTTCAATATCCGTCTTCTTGGCACGGGCCGCTGCATCTTTTTGAAATGTGGCCTCATCATTGTTTCTTTACTTTTCTTTCTTGCAACGACACCAAGAATGCAAGACTGAGGCGACCAAGCATCCTGTAAGGTGACTTATAATTTGTTGTCAGCACGCGATGCACGTGAACTGAACGTGCGCAGCCGGTTTGCGTCTCGGAAGTTTGGCAGCAGGTCAACTGGGCCAACTCCCCTAGCCTCCACTGTGCTAGGCCGTGACGTGCAATGGATGCACACGAAATTCAAGTTAGGTCTATTTTGCAATTCTACAATACACACAACACGAGACTACTGACCACATTGAGAAACACCGTGGCATACTGTCTGCGAGCGATAAAATCATTTGTAGCCGGCCAATGATGATGACAGATCTCGCGCACAATCTCCTAAAAGTAGCACAGCGCGTACGGGTCAAGGATACGTAAAGCTCGAGCAGTCGAGGCTGCGGAGGTTCCTGAACTTTTTCCGTCAGAGCTTCCTCCACAAACTCCTCCATCTTACTCTTCAGGTCAAGTACCCAATCCTCCTGGAAAAAAAACAAAAAAAACAGAGGAAACCATCTCGAGCATGTTCTTGACCACCTGGGGACTGCTTCGCAATATGGGGTGTTCTCGAAACGCAAGTTTTCTCGGAGGGAACGGGAAATGGTTTTCAGACTCCGGCTAACTTGCGTTAGAACTAAACTCTTCACGCCCACAAAGCCAATTTAAACACCAGTTCTCCTCCACATGCATTAAAAGGCAAAAAGAAAAGAGAGAAAAAAAAGATAGCAATGTTTTTGTAAGAATGTATTCTTACGAAAAAAGAATGATCGTCCAGTCACCCACTACAACCTTTCCTTTCATGAATTGCTTAATAACGAGGCCTTTTACTGTATATTTTATAATCATACATTGAACCTAAAACATGAAAATTGATTTATGAAGACATTCATGTTTTCTCAGGATGAAAGGAAGTAAGTCTCAATGCTGGTACTATTAATGTTTAGAAACAAACGCGGGTCTTTTTTTATACCAATTCCAGTCTTTTTTTTTTCTTTGCAAAGATTTTAAATTATTAGCTTTGGTCAGGCATCCCAAGCTTGGTTGGGCCACAAGTGCTAAAGCAAATACTTAAGGTCTAGTAAAACGACTGGGTATTTTCTTAATTAAGGTTCCCCTCCACATGCCCCGTGGAACATCGGGAATGATCAACATTTCTGAGTATTTTGTACCTCCAGAATTCCCGAGTCATTATATTAGAACATCCGATAAATTGGAGCAAAATATTTAATTCGGGATTTAAGTGGTCGTGTCAAGGGACGGTTATTTGCTTTGCACTGTGAATCAGAAATTACCCGGGAAGAAAATTTCATTGGGTTAGCTCATATAATTTTAACTAACATAATCTTTAAAATGGGAAGAATGTGAATCATGTAGCAATTTTTCAATCGTCAATTTTCTGCTTTGATTGCATAGCTAGGCTAGCTAGGCATCATTGCGTGGCTAGGCAAATAAACTTTTTGCCTTTTAATACCTGCAGCTGTAAAGGACATCCTGGTGTAGTCAGTTTCTCCAAACTATATTCAGTTTTTGTTCTTAAAGGGGGAAAAAAACAAAAAACATAACATAACTTTCTTTCCACAACACAGCCTGACACTAGGGTCAGTGGGTACTTACGTGCCCGAAATGCCGAGAGAGAAATGAAGTGCTAGAAAGGAGGTGATTACTAAATAAATCGAGTCTCGCGACGTCAATATTGCTCTAAAATGTTTTTTTTTTTCCCGCGTAAAATTTATTTATTGACATGCATGTCCCAACCAGACCCTTTAAAAAAAAACTTTTTTTTCTTTTCAGAAAGGGAAGACGCTACCCAAAAGGGTCAAGTTTGAAACCTTTGGCTTAATGTTAATGAAATTTACAGTATACACTGGCAGTTGCTAGGCGGAATGCAGCACAAAGTTTTATATGTGTACATGAATTGTGAAAGAAATTATTGTTGTTTTTATCAGGAAAACACTGACATCGTTTAGGAAAACTATAATTAAAAAAACTAATGCAATACCCAAATTTTTGTTTACTAGACACGTAGCAGAATGCCTGAGAGTGCGACTGTACAAATAAAATTTCCAGAAAGCAATTTATTTTATGCTAACATCGCATTGAAAAATAAATATATTTTTTGCCTTTTATGTTGCCGACAATATCTAATTGTCTTTTTATAAAAGGCATTCACAAAGTAAAAAAACAAAACAATGCCGCAGTTGCATTGCCCATTAAATTCCAGTTAGGAAACACAATGAGTGAGTCTTTCTTTTTGTCCCATTACCAAACAATAGCTTTTCGGGTTCCGGAAGAAACGTCCCCGGAAAAAATGTCCCCGGAAAATATGTCCCCAGAAAAAAAAAAGGCCCCAAGTGGAAAGTAGGAAAAAATGACCCCAAAGGGACATTTTTTCCACTGCTTGTACGATCCGCTTTTGACTTTTGTGTATGAATCTGGAGTCTGTCATTTCATTCCTGATTTTGTAACATTGCATCTCAACTTTTTTTCTTTGTTTTTCATTGTGAAATAAACATTTATAAGACTTCTAGCCAAAACCAAATTATTGTGTTTGGGGAAATTTGAAAGGTACTTGTGTACCATTTCCAAATAGGTAAAAAGCGCAAAACTTAGCACAAACAAGCGATCGCTAGTTCTTTGGTTTTTTTTTTTTGTTTTTAATATTTTTTCATAGAAACGAAAGGTTAATTGTCATCAAAGTTGTTATAAATACTGAAAGTGCTTATTTGGGGATATAATGCAGAAGGTAAAATTTCGTTCCCACTAATACTCTTTCTAAGTAAAATGTGAAAATGCGCCGATGTCGTGTTCGCGCTAACAGTGTCGCAATGTGTACCTTGGGGAATAATATATTTCCTTATTTGTTGGGGCCGTTTTTTCCTACTTGCCACAGGGTGCCTTTTTCCCAAGGACATATGACCGGACCGTTCGAAGGCCATGAGGATCAGGGAAGCCCAGAGATAGAAAATCCTTGGGGACATTTTTTCCTACTTTCCACCTGGGGCCTTTTTTCCCGGGGACATTTTGTCCGGGGACTTTTTTTCTGGGGACATTTTTTACGGGGACATTTTTTCCTCCACTTTAGTTTTTCTGAAGTGAAATTTATGCCAAAAAGGGAACGGAGAAAAACACGTTCAAAGTGCTCGAACCTTTACCTTTTCTTTAGCATCGGCGGACCGAAAATAATTGATGAAAAAATAACTATGCAATGTAAACAAATGAAACTTTCTGAGAATACTCTCTAGATGCTGGTGGATGCAAATATGGCATTTTTTCAAAATCAACTGTTTTTGCAGAAATTTATTTTCTCTGGGTAGTGTACCCCATTAAAGACTTTATAGAAATTTAACAGAATCAAAATATTAAATCTAAGCGAAATGCATACACAGAGTTCTCTTCACATGTAAATTTAAATTGGGAGGCATGTGCAAGCGAGTCACCAACCCAAAACCCACAGCCACACGCACAAAAAAAGAACTTTCAGCCTTTCCACTCTGGGGAAGATGGAAGACCAGTCAAGCTGTACTATAGTGGGATTGAAGTATTTATGAAAACTGTTCAGCCGGCGTGGAGTGCAGTCGTCGCCAGGCCTCGTGCTTGCGCTTGGCTTCCATGGCACGATCGTCGTCCGTGGCGTTGGCCTGCCGGCGCCGGTCACATTGCCGCTTCTGTTCTCGGCGGAATTTCAGGCGAGCAATCTGCTCTTCTTTCACGAGGGATTCAGAACCACTCGACGCAGTGGAACTCGAGGCGATAGCGACTTCGCGGCGTTTGCGCGGCCTATCGTGCTGCTGAGCAGGTCGCCGCTCCTTGCGCTCCCGTTCTTCTTCCCCCGAACGAACAGCACGCGGCCGACCCATCGTGAGTCCAAAGGGCACTAGCGCGATCTCGATGTCACGGGACACAGGACACACAAGATTGGTAGGTGAGACGATGACGTAGGGTGACAGTGAACTGGCTCGAGTTTTGTGTCGACATGCCACTTGTCCGCAGGCACGATAGTGGGGGAACTAGCGCTTAAGAGCTTCACTGTAAAAACATAAGCAGTGCCTCAGGCCCTGCACGAGAGAGAAGGTGTACAGCATTCCTCTTGCGTGCGGAGTCGAGTACATCGGTCAGACGGGGCGCTGCGTTAATGATCGTCTCCGTGAGCACGCCAAGGAAATCTCGTCTTCTTCTCTGGACTCTTCAATCCAGTCGTGGCTCATGCGAAATACTGCCCCTCGTGCACCCCTAAGTTCTCGGAAACCAAAATCCTCGGGGGGCACAAATATCGAATTGGCAGGGAAATCTCCGAGTCCCTACACATTATATCTTCTGCCTCAAACCTGTCCAACCCTTCCCTTCCGGATCGTGAGATTCGCTTCCTGCGAAGCAAGAGGAATCCTCTAAAGACATAAATCAAACAAAATTCACGTATGTTCTACTCCTCTTCTCTGCGTCCTCCCCCCTCCCTCTTCCTTTCCTTCTCCAGGAAGGCACCACCAGCACTCGGGGCTCCGTGTAACGTGGACGTGTCGAATGACACACAGCAGACCCCCACCTTCGGTCATGTACGCCACTTGACTCCCACTTCTCTCACCCACCACCCTTCGCCCCCTCCCCGACGTTCCCCCCTCGAGCGAAGTGAAACCAGTAAGAGTCCTGTTGCAAGTCGGAAGCTCATGCTTGTTTGTCTTCCATGTCCCTCTTTCATTATCGTAAATTAGAAACCAACACTCTCAACCATCTGCATCTACACTAAAGGGCAATTTTATGACATGTTTTGCTTCATTTCAGTCATTGCTTTTAAACCTTTTTTTGGTTGGTCTCATTTCCCCTGGGGTACAGGGCCAAACAGTAAGTATATAAGAACACATTGCCAATTATATCTAAAGTGTTAATGCACTATCGAGTTAATACACCCACCAAGTCAATGCATTGATCGAGTCGAAACTGAAACAGACAAGAGGACAGTTGACCAGACTCGTCCCAAAACAACAAACGACCATAGCAAGTATCGGGCAACCGGTATTTTCTTAGTTCAACTGACTTTAAATGTTTGTTACTGGCAAAGGTTGGTCAGAATTTAGTCCAGATGGCTTGCTACCTATTTGATTTGTTCCCTCCATCCAACAACATAGCTGTTCTCTTGTGGGTTTCAAAGGATTCATTACGAAAGGCTCGTGATGGGCATTCAACTGGGACAAATGTAACATCTCCTTTTCTTTCTCGTGCTGATGTGGTGACTTTGAGAAAATAAAATATGTATGAATAGCACAAAAGGTGTCATATAATATTAAAGCATTTGAATCAGGCTGTCGCCAGTGCAGTATCTTGCACTCATTTTCTAAAGACAAAAAAAGTTACTTAGAAAGAAGCCCCAAAAGTTCAAGGAACTGATGCTGCGGTCATACAAATGACAGAGGATAAGGAAGGAATAACTGCGGTGCTCTACGAAAGATGGCATGCGGCGCATAGGAATATGGCATTGCACCGTGAATAAAAAAAACAAAAACGTTGTATAAGATACACCTAGAAAAATGTTTTTAAAAACCGCGACTTATACATTGAAAAATATGGTATACAATAATGGGCATCGCGGGCGTTGGTGTCGGCGCAAGAGCAGGATCAAGCACTGGCGCAGTAACGTCACAAGGGGTGGGGGTTGGGGGGGGGTAGATTGCTCTGGGTGCAGCTGGGCAGTGAGAGGGGGGGTGTTTGTGTGTGTGTGTCGTGGCGGGCCACAAGAGCGGGGGTGGGGAGGAGTTGTTGTAGGCCACAAGAGTGGGTGGGGGGGGTGTCACAGCGGGATACTGCCCTGGGTGCCGCTGACCCTAGTGACGCCACTAAGCTAGAGTAAAGCTGTTCTGATGCAGTGCGCTATGATTGCATTCATACATGCTTCATGTTTTTGAAGGTTTTCAACTAGAACACATAATAAATAACAAGATTGCACTGTAACTTTCCAAAGCAGCAGCAGAATGATTAAACAAAAGAGGGCTAGCTGGATTCAAACCCGTTGCTTTCGCGTGGTGCGCTGCCAACTCAACTATGCATGCGGCAACATGCAGCATGCGGCGAAGTGCTGTGTTGCTGATTCCGTTTCACTGTAGCGACAAAACACCGCTGATAAACGTCAACGAACAATCAACGACAGACAAGCTCTTGTTTGTCGTCCGACTTGAAGCGCTGCGAGCAGTCTCACTGAGAAATATCTCTTGGAGACAAACTTTTCCTTTTCGCCCACTTGCAGCTCTAACCCACCCTTCTAACCTTTCTCACATTCTTCCCGTGGCTTACTTGGCCTTGGAGATAACCTTGGTCTTGGTCACATTGGCTTCCTGCTTGTTTCCGTCTCTTGGCGCCTCGTAGTGCTCGTCGCTCGCCTGCTGGCTGTTGACATGGCAAGTCACAAAAGAGAATTTCCCGTTCTTGGTTTTGTGCGGAAACGTGGTGCACGAGGTGGTGCTTAAAGACGCCGAGGACTACCGCCCTTGTATCAGGATAGACACGCTGACGTTTGAGGGGTTGCTGGACAAAGTAACACTGCTCATCGCGAAGGGACATGGCGTTCCGGTAGGGCATTCTGGCGGGCAAGAGACTTGTCATCACGCACCTGGTTAAAGTGCCGTATATTGAGGTAAAGAAAAAAAAAAAAAAAAAGCCTGTCTTTGATTATTTGGATGAGAACATGCTTGAAGTCTGAGTGAAATTCCATTCCCTATCATGGGGCCCCGAATGACACAAACGATTTGGGAATTCGGGTTTGAAAATGTGCGGTGTCAACGATCACGCCAGTTTGAGGGAAGCTGCAAACGGCCAATAAGGACTAAGCGGAAGCTTCATCTAAGAAAACAAAATAATTGCCTCTACTTTTGGCGTGTTTGTCAATGCATATTCTGCCCAAGGGCGAAACACAAAAACCGCATCGCCCAACTATATTTGTCTGTGAATTTTGAAGTGTTTTTTTGACAACTTCAGTCCCACTAAAAAACAAGTTCCCTCGTCTGTGTGTCCTGCGTCGTGTCTGCCAGGTCGGAAGCTGGACTCTGACAAACAGGTCGTCTGTCGGTGTCATTGGTCACTCGTCGTTTGTCGCCGTCGTTTGTTGCTGTTTGTCGCTCTTTTGCAGTGGTTCTCAACCACCAATGTTTCGGGGACCCGTTACGGACTGACAGAAGTGATGGGGGACCCCATGCACCAGAAGGGAGGGGAAGGTATTGGATGATTACACTTACAAAAGGGTTTAAATGAAGGAAACTAAATAGTGCAAAACAGCTTTGAGGCTCTGAAACGGATAATAATCAGCCCTACTCATTTAGTACACATGCTTTGGTCTATTTAGCTTTATGTGCAGGGGCCCATGTTGCGGGAGGGGGGGAAGGCGACAACCCCCCCCCCCCCCCCCCCTAAGCTTTTTAAGGTCAACTTTTCCCTAATGAAAAAATTGATATACACCAGCCAAATATTTAGTTTTTGGTGGCATAGCAAACATTTGGTGAACAATATAGATCTGGGCAACGTTTTGGCCATAACGTCACATCTCAGCAGACTCCCCCCCTGCCGCCTACCCCCCACCCCCCCTTCAAAGCCTGATCCATAAATTCCCCCCCACCCCTTTCGTGGGACAGCCAGCATCAATAAAAAAAACAAGTTGCTGCGCTCGGCCTGACTGACAGTCTAAGGCTTCGGGCACCCAAGAAAGCCTTTGGGGATCCCAAAGGGTCCGCAGAGAACTGTTTGAGAACCAGGGTGTCGAACCGAACCCGAACCCGAACCGAAAACCGGATCAAAACCGTTATTTTTGACCGAACTGGAACAAAACCGAAACCAAAATCGAACGCTTCATATTGAACCCGAACCGGAACGAAACCATAATCTGATGTGGCGGTTACCGGTTCAACTAAAACGGTTCAGGGCCAATTTTGTCAATAATTGGTCTAAATGAGAAAAGTTGCGGGCATATATTTTTCTTATGTTGCCAAGACTAATCCTACTGTGAGATATTTTTACATTTTGTTTTTATTGCATACGTAATAAAAAATACATCATCGTCTGGAGAGCTTCAACTTTCCTTTGTTTCTTGGATTGACCCTGGAGGCGCGGTAGCGGTGGCGGCGATTTCGAAGCACAGCTTGGCCGATTCGCTACGAAATGCCCAAGAGTCGGAGCGGATTGCGCCACTGTAGGCACGGAGGCCTACGCGTCCGCAAATGTTTGACCTCAAAATAGACCGTAGTTGCAGTCGATGAGTCATTTAGTCAATCGAGCACCGAGAGCGCACCACGTGACCTTCCACTTGAGTTCAGCGACACCCTGGAGGAAGGGAAGACAAGTACCGCGCTGCATCGGCAGTATAGCTTGTAGGGTCTCGTGTGGTCCATTTCAATGAAAAACAATCCCTTCTTCAACGTGCTCAAAGTGTTACCTTACAAAAAAAAAAAAAAAGGCTGATGGAGGCAACGTTATTCGGCGATGATTCGCCGACGCGCCGCGTCCTGGAAGGAGGCCAGGGGGAGGGGGAGTTTATTTCTTTTGTAGGTTTGTCAGACTAGCAAGGCCAACATGTCGCCTGTTCAACCAGTTTCCCATTTTTGTTTGAAGTCCTCTTTCATCGTCTTCAACTGAGCATTCGAGAAACGTCGTTCGCTGTGACCGGAACCGGAACTTTGTTCGGAGGCTGATATGTACAAATGACCCGGTCCGAGTCCCTCGGACCGGGTCATTTCCATAGAGCGTTGTTTGCGATAAAAGTCAAAGTGACTAGACAAAGCATCGCCATGAAATCGTTAGAACAGCGTTTTTCCGCCGGAATCCGAAGCGCTGTCAAGATGAAGTCACATTTCATTATACGTGCGCGTTCACGTGCCCGGTCATTAACACATCGGCCAGTCTGGCCGATGTATACACGACCCCAGCTTAACGGGATTCAATAAACTACCCGAACTGCGCACTCGACGTCCCTGTTTCTGTGTTTACGGCACATTTGTTTCCTCTCGTTCCCCTGTCAGCCACTCTGGGGCATAGCTGTGCCATCTTACTGGGTGCCGAAAACAGGTGGAAACATTAAAAAAGAAAACATGTGTGTGCAGAACAAAAAAGAACGTATGGAGGGCAAGCAATCTAGTTATAGAGACCTTTTTACTGTTTACAAAATCACAGCCCAGCACGTGCGTGTTTGTCGCTTTGGAAAGCGAGCAAAGCACGCGCTATACGCCCAAACACTAAAGATGGCACTGGCCAGAAGCTCTTTTTTGGAAAGGTCTTATCCGAAAATACGTCCTCTTCTGGCAGAGTTTGAAATACTGCACAACTGCGTGTGCAAAAGACACCACAAAAATGGAAAGCCGATCGCTATATATAGTTCACTTAAGAACAGAAATACACAAGTAATAGCCTTGCCATATTAATGGTGTTTTTTGCGGACGTCACTGTGCACAGTTTTCATATCTGCCTGAAGAGAAAGTAGCATTGGGATGGGTCTATTGCTAGTATCTTGTGCTCAGAAAAGACTGCAGGAAGTGCTCGGTCAATATCCAAGGTCGAGTTAGGAACCGGTTCGAACCGGTTTGCGCTTATTAACCCTTTCATGGTCACTGACGTACCTGCACGTCAGCGCGGGAGCGTCCCGCATGGTTGCTGACGTACATGTACGTCCGCGACAGCTCATTCAAAAATTCCCGCCTCCGCTTGAACGGGCGCGTTCGCGGGGACGTGCTGCCATCTGGTAGGTTTGTAGGGAACTACGACCGTATGACTCCGGTCGTGTTTGTTTTGGCGCAGCTTTTTGAAATTGCGAAACTGGACGTTCTGTGCAAGTGATATTTTCGAGATGGCCGCGCCTGCCGGCTGCTCCAGAGGTAGCGTAGCGGAGGTTGGAGCGATGGCTCTTCGGGTTCAGACTTTGAACACTTCTCGGACTCCGAGTCGGATGACAGCCCGACATCCGACGAACAACTGGAAACCAGCTCGGTTCAGAGTCCGGAGTATGACACACAGCCGCACCGTCTGCTAGACCGTCTCGGAAACGGGCGCGTTGAAGTTTTAGTCCTTTTTGCTTTGTTCAGCCTCTAGCTAGTGTGCCGCAGATGTTTTGAAGTGTGTGTACTATTTATTTTAAGTCTTACATTTTTTTTTATGCGACAATAAACTAATGTATACTCTTTGCAATCGCACCGCGTAAAAAAACCGACCACAGGGGCGCGTCTTTAGACAAAAAATGCGACCATGAAAGGGTTAAAACCGGTAACCGGAGTGATATTATGAGCGCTATCCTAAACCGGAACCAAACCGGAACAAAATACAATGCTACTGAACCCGAACCTGAACCAAACCAAAAGAATGACCGGTTCAGTCATTTTTTGTTGAGAACCACTGGTCTAGTGGGACGAGGCTGTTAGGACAAGGATGGGAGCTTTCCGGCAAAGCGAGAGCAATCGCTGTAAAGTGTGCAGCACCCACCTCGAAGATCTGCTTGAAGGTAGGCAGTGCCTTTGGGTTGGGCACGTACGGCAGGGCACAGTAGAGCAGCATCTGGTTGTCGTCCCCGGGGGGGGCCCCCCGAGACTCCAGGTACTGGCGGAACTTGCCCATGGCGCCCCCTGGGTCCACCCGCCGCTGCAGCCTCTGCACGGGGAAGAGAATGGACGTCGCATCGTGGTACCAAAGACGCGATGACGAAATTGGTACGCAGTTTCAAAACGTGACAAAGGCATGAGCGAAAGCTAACAAGAGGGAACACAATGGGGCCACCTATCTGGAAGCTTTGGAACGCTTCTGATCCGCGGTATAACTAAACCGAAGGTTTTGCAGCATCCGTGAGGTTGAATCTACGCACTGCTGATGACAAATAATTGCCCGTGATGTTTGTCAGAAATATTTCGAGCACATGGCAAAAGACTGATGCGTAGAATGTACGCATAATAGAAGTGTTCCAAGGCTGCCCGACAGAGGGCGCCAGTGTGTCCCTTTGTTGTAAGTGGTCACAAGCAGTTGGGACACAGTCGATCACACTCAGATGCAAATGTGCAAACCAGCCTTTATTGTTAAAGTCAGTGAGAAAATAGAGAATTCACAAAGAGGACACTGGACAAGTTGCACAAACTGAACTGGAGTCGCCCACGAGGAACATACTGCACCAAGAAGAGAATACAAAAGAAGGCACAAATAAACCATGAAGGGCCTAGATGGGACATGTATATTAAAAAAAAAAGACTTTACACAAAAAAGAACATTTTTTTAGCCATAGTTACGCCGCTAGAAGCAATTTAGGTGCAGAACGTTGAGGTCACAACCCACTAATCCTCGCCCCGTGCTTACATCTCTCATTGGCTGGAGAGATGATTGACGTGGGAAAGGTTGGTTGTCAATTTGTATCTCTGTGCCATAACAAAAATTGACAATTTTTTTTTTATGTTTGAGAAGCAAATAATTAAGATAGAGTCATTATTGTTTTCAAAATGTTTATAAAATAAAATTTTAATGTTTTTTTGTTGCAGTGTTTTTTAAAAGGCATGCCACTCAATTTCTGTTACTGAGAAAACAATGCATTTCTCTTTAGTACCTTCTAGAAAGACCAGACATCATATACTATGATGTAGTAATTCCATGCAAGTGTTTATTAAACTGGTCAACAAAGTTTGATATGCACCAAGTTGTCAAAATTTTATGATTTAGCGGGCGATGTGGGGTGAAGTCAACATTGGACTATCTTTGTCGTATACCTTATGATATTTTGTTTGCTTTTAATATTGCGAGGAAAGCCTACCCGCAGCACGAGCAGTAGGCTCGGCGGTGTTCACACAATTGTCCTTTGCGATGCAGATGATACTTCAGCTGCACCTAGTTGAAGATCATGTGACTACCACGTGGTTGTGCCACGCTGCTGACAATGTGGGGACAATGCTGCCTGCCACAGCCAAAGCTTCGGTTTTTGATCGGCAAGACTGCACAAATTGTATTTTACCTTTAGTTTAAAAAAATTATGTAGGGCTACTCATTATCAATTTTGAGGTCACCCAATATCCTGAAATTCTTGGAACTGAGCAGAGTTGCCCTTTCAGTTAGTCAAATGTGACCCGGGGCCCTAATACACTCGGCGGGGCTAAGAAACTGGTACATCACAGCCTGCTGCGATTGGACAGCGCCGCATCGCCGACCAATCGAAGCAGGCAGCGATGTCCAAGTCCCCTGGTTCCACCGTGTAGATTAGGGCCCCGGTTGAAGTGTTCCAATCCATCAATGTGATCAGGTTCAAGCAAATGCTAAATGTCGGAGCCAAGACACAAGATTGATGCGTGAGGGACATAACAAAGCTCTAACTTTTGAAGCGGAAGGTGACATGCACCAGGTGTAAGAAAAAAAGTCCAAGGACACCTAAGCACTGCTTATGAGCTGTGAATGCGAAAGCATGCCGCCTGCGACGCACTGCTTTCACTTCGCGTTGTCGAAGGGCCTCGTCCTCTTTCCGCCTGAGACGCTTTGAATCGCGATCCGCTTGCACCTCTTGACAGCCGAGCAAGCGCTCTCGTGAAGTGTCCACGCCGCGCTGAGCTCGGCAGTGCAACCAATCCGGTTGCACTGCCGAGCTCGGCTGTCGCGCGCCAGCCAATGGAAGCCTATCCATCAGATCGCTGCTACAGAAGACAGGCTTCGCTCCGTTGGGACAAGGAAGTTTAGGCTTCAAAAGCTGAAAACACCGGTTCGTTCCATGGGACAGTTAATGCTTTCGCGTTAAAAAGAAGCTTGGCTACAAGTACTATGCCATCACTTTCTTGAGGCAGCAGTGTAAGGCAGTCATTATTAAAAGGAAGTTTGAAATTTTGTATTTATTCAAAGCAAACACAACAACTAACGAATGACTTGCCAAGCACTTGACACAGAATATGACAGGAATGGCAAAAGGTAGTATTCGCTCCTTCTACCTTGGAAGTCGCATTAGGGTCATGCAGTCGGTTTGTCGTCAATTTTCAATGAAAATGTAGGAGAGGTGAATGACCAGCAGTATTAAAGTAAAGAATGTGTGATACCAATTAAAGCAAGAAAATTGTGATTTTTGTAACTGCAAGCAATATTTTAGTTCAAGAGTGCACTTAACTAGGCTGTGCACTTTTCGGTTATAACCGAAAAACACCGTTAAACATCCGCCAATGACGAAAATACAAAATCGGTTAAAACCGAAAAACACCAGTGGTTGAATATTTTTGCCTTAATTAAAAAAAAAAAAAAAAAACGGTTGTTGAATGTTTCCGCCTTAGGGCAGAAACACTTCTAAAAGTATAACGCAGATTCTGTTAGTTTTTTATCTAGTTTCGATAACGCAAACTGAATGAAGAAATAAAATGAAGCAGTGCTTCTTTGTGGCGATTCTGAGACTATACTCCGTTTCACCTTATGTTGTACCGCAGCGAAGGCTAGAAGCGCGAGCTCACAGCGTTGGCAGCTGCCCTTAATGCACGAGAGCTTGTGCCGCCAAGGTGTGCCCTTGAGCAAGGAGCTCGCGCTCGTAGCCTTTCCTGCGGTACATCATAAGGTGAAATAGAGTATAGTTTGTGCTGTGGCTGCAAAAAAACCATCTTCAACATTTGATGTGACCATCGAGCTCCTTCAAAATTAACCTCATTACTCTCACTGTGGCAGCATTTGTTCACGTTGACTAAGGGTGTACAAAGTCTAATTTTTTTTTTTCTCACTTTTTGTGACATTTTTTTTTAGAATTACGGTGGCAGCAAATTTGTCGCAAAAATAAATAAAGGCTATTTTTGGCTGCTCTTGACTTCGTTTCACTACTTTCATTACCCACTCAACGGCAACACTGCTTTTCTTAACTGATAATCACTGTTCTTAGCCTCATGACGACTCGACTAACTGAAAAACACCAGTGTTTAAAAAATAAACACCGAAAAACATTTGACAATTTTTCTCAATAATAAACACTGGAAAATACACACCCTACACATAACTCAGACAGTGGTGTCATTGTATCAAACTTTATTTTCCTATGATAAGTTTAAAAAGGGTCAATAGCTAATTTAATTTCGAATAAAGGATTTTCCTACTTCATTGTTTTCGGCCTAGAAGATAAATCTTCCTAAATGAAAGATGCACATACGAGGGGTGTTCATAAAGTTTGTATTATTGTCACGAAGGAATAAAGATTCAGCAATCAAACTCGAGTAGGAGTTGAGACTTTGTCTACATGTTCGCCACCAAAAGTTACCCACTTTTTCCAGCAATGCACCACATGCAGGAGACCATTGTTATAGAACTCCTCGTGTTGAGTGTTTATGAATCGCTCCACTTCAGCAATCACTTGGTTGCCATCCTTGAAATGCTTTCCTCTTATTTGGACACACTGGAAGCGTCTGCGCCATTTAACCAAAGTGTCATAAACTGGGGTGTTGTCCCCGAACAACGCTCCCAGATTGGAATGAATATCCTTGGCATTGCTTCCCTTCAAATAAAAAAACAACAACAAAAAAACAGATCACTGCATGTGCTTGGCACCGACGGGCGGTGCCATTTTTGTTTCGTCTCCTTAGCGGCGTTCCGAGCTACTATAGCATGCAATGTTTATACTGTGCTGAAACTAGAGGGTCGCGCGCTCATGTTGATGCCTGTTTTGTCACGTTTCATTCTGTCTTTTGTGACGATAATACAAACTTTATGAACGCCCCTCGTATATACGACCAGAACCTAGGTATTATTCTGAGCTTACGGAAGCACAAATTTATGTTTTAATGATCCAGACATGGTCTGCTTCATATATATATTTTTTTGTTTGAACATTAGTCATTCCCTTTAATCTTTGTGTTGCATTAAAAGAAAACAGAAGCACTGCGCAGACTATATTAGGCTTCATGAAGTTAGTCCAAGCTTCACCCAATGCCTCAAAGTGCAGAACCTCCTATAATTGATATAGAAAAACTGCCTTTAGGCATTACAGATATCAAATGGATGTGTAACCACCTAAAAAGAAGCTTGTGAGTACGCAGACACATGATGTGTGCATTGACAAATATTTACAAATATGAAAAATTTGCGATAGATTCTTCCATACGCTTTATTGCAACTGTGCTACTTATACAGTCAACTCTCGGTAATTCTAAGTCACATAATTCAAATTTTCGGTTAGTTCAAAGCATTGGCCCGGTCCTGGCAATTGTATTTACAATGCTATGGGGAAAAACACACAGTAATTTGAAGGCTAAATGTTGGAAGCTGGTTAATTCAAAGGATTTTTTGTGCGTGCCTAAAGTCCGGAAACCCCGGGAACGGAAAAAACAAGCGGCCAGCGGGACTACGCAACGCCACGGCTGCGATGGCAGCGTCACTAGCGTCGCCGCACTAGGGATGATGCAATCTGATGTATAGCGCGACGGCGCCACGGGCACCACAGCGCGCTGCAGGTCGGCAGCGAGGAAGCAAAAAACAGCCTTGCATGCGCGGCTGTTTGCTTGTTTGCTCTGGGCTCTGCTCTCCCGCTCTATGCTCTCCCCTCAAGAGGAGAGAGGGAGACAGGTGGCGAGAAGGTTAGGTGGTGTTCGGCGGAACCGCGGAACAGCACGAGCGGGCGGTGCATTACCCCTCGAGTCTCGATAACGGAGATCCGAAAGTGTGTTGGCTTGTCGTATGTGCTTTGGCGCAGCCCAACAATCGCTCCGTTGCGCTGCTTTGGTATCACAATGGCTCAGCGGGGTAAGTACCGTGCACTGGACCTCTTTACCCAAGTTAAGGTGGTGCAAGAAGTCAAAGAGAGTGCGTCGTCAAAGCAGGATATTGCCCAGAAATACGGCATCAAGCTGAGTACGCTCTCAACATACTTAAAGAACAAGCATTCATTAATGAGTGCGTACGGGCAAGAAAAGTTTCAAGCTTCACGTAAAACAGTGTGCACTGGTGCGCATCCAGATGTTGAAGCGGAACTCTTATTGTGGATCAAGGAAGCACGAAGCCACGAATTGCTGAACTGCCGACAAGACGCTAACCTTTAAAGGACACACGCTAAGAAAAAATCATTTTTTTTAAACGGCCTGGTTGGGAAAAGGAAGTTATAAAACACATTTACAACGAAAAATAAAAATGTTTATAGCTATATTTATGGCACCATACAAATTTGTAATTGGCGCCCGCGGGTGCCGCGGAAAAGTGGCCGGTATTTGTCACGTGGTACTTGTGCCCTTTCAGAAGCTTGCTATGATCTCTAAAAGTTACTCATTCATCTTTGTTTCAAGTGCAACAAAAAATGAAGATTAATAAGTAACTTTTAGAGCCCAAAGGAAGCTCCTGAAAAAGTGCAAGCAGACGTGATAGACCTGTGCGCCGGTCAGATGACAGTGGCAGCGCCGCGATGTAGACGAACTTGCGCGGCGACGGCGGCGGCAGCGTGAAGAAATGCGTTGAAACGGCGACGCACCATGCTCAGCGTGCGGTGGCGGCGTGACTCTGAGGCAGCAGCGGCGCCGTGCGATGACGCACAGGTCTACCACGTGACCCGTGGCGGCTCCCGCGGGCGCCAACTACAAATTCGTTTTGCGCCGTAAATATAGCTCTAAAATTTTTTTCTTCGTTGTAAATTAGTTTTATAACATTCTTTTTCCATCTAGGCTGTTTAAAAAAAATGTTTTTTCCTTTGCATGTGTCCTTTAAGGGGGATGACTGTGCAGGCGGTAAAAGAAGTAAAGATCGAGTTTCGGTGCTCTTGGCAGCAAACATGACTGGGACAGCACGTTGTCGCCTGCTAGTCATCAGAAAGGCTGAAAAACCCAAATGTTTTAAAGGCGTGAGAACCCTGCCTCTGGACTACAAAGCTAATGACTGAGCTTGGATGACGTCTGACCTGTTCTGCTAGTGGGTCCGCAAGCTGTACCGCAAGTTTGCCGCAGCTGGCCGAAAGGTGCTCCTTCTCATGGATCAGTGCAGCGCTCACGTGGAGGTTTCTGACCTAGCTGGAATTTGTCTGGCTTACCTGCCCGCGAATACCACCTCCATACTTCAACCTATGAATCAAGAAATATAAGAAACCTCAAGGTCCTTTACAGACAACATCTGCTTGAACAAATGATATTACGCATGGACACTGAATAAGAATACCAGGTTAGCTTGCTCAACGCCCTTCATATACTCGCGCGCGTGTGGGATCAAGTGACGACGGCAACTATCGCCAACTGCTTCCGCCACTGCGGGTTCGTCACCGTCGACGCCGTCAGCGAGGCCAGCGAGACTGGAGATATTGTCGACGAAGCTGCGCCAGAAGGGGTGCCCGCATGTAGTGAACTGTGGGAAGCCCTCGGAGACAATCCGTTTGACGAGTATGTCGATGTTGACAAGCACGTCGAGGTTTCTGGTCCGCTTTCGGACATAAAAATAATCAAAGTGGTTAGGCCTGGTGTGGTGGTGCAAGGAAGTGACAATGACTCTGATAACGAGGAACTCTCACCGCCGTCGATTCCAGCACCGAGTGCCGCTGACGCGGAAGCTGCATTAGGCGTCGTAGAACGTCTTTTCTCGGGCGAAGAGAATGCCGAAAACGCCTTACGACACGTCCATATATTTGTAGAGCCCAGTAACAGTGGCGCGGATGCGTCAGTGAAAACAATCTAAGATCAAACAGTTCTTCTCCTAAGTGAGTACTGAATAAAATACTCAGTTTTATATGTGTTTTCTTTAATTCGAAGTTCGCTTAATTCGAAGCATTTCACTGTCCCTGTGAGCTTTGAATACCGAGAGTCTACTGTAGTTGTATGAACACGTGCCCTTTCATCATAGCATCACTAAAGTGCGAGACACATGCGCGAAAAATCCATCCGACCCGACGTTTGATCCGGCAGTACAACTGCCTGATCCGAAAAATTGGGTCGCTTCAGACGTCGGATCGGCGATCCGGCGTGCGTCCAACGTGCCAGATAGTTTCGCACGGCGGACGGACTGTCGGAAGTGTCCAACCAATGACAGCACAGCTAGCGCGAATGTCATGATGACGTACTGGGTCTGGCGGGATGAATAAGAAAACGGGACGGGCGACGGGAAGCTGGACGCGTGGATCCCGCTGACCCCTTCAAAAAAGATCGTCCCGGCAAAGAATTCGCGGGCTAGCGAGGACGAGCTCCTAACTTCGCTTGCGCGAGCTAAACCGTCAATCTGGGACCAAAGATCTATCAACGCGGACCTCCGCTGGAGTGCTTGGATCTCCTGGGCGGAGCCGAACGGATCGTCGTGTCGCATGCAAGGTCGGAAGCGTGTGTCTCAAACTGTCGCGTGCGGCAATTTGGAGCGGCGTTCGGACTGTCGGATCGGATGTCGGATCGGACGATTCTGCCGTCCATGTGTCTCGCGCTTAAGAGTCAATGGTCAGTTTTGGATGAAATGCAGCGAAAGCCAAAGGCCTCACTTTCGTGACCCTTCCAAATCGTCGAATGCCCAGGCGACTTGTACAGGGCGGCAAAGGGAGGCAACTCACCGCTTTCTCAGGGTGACGCAAGGGAAAGATGGCAAAGTAGACGCGCAGCTGGAACTCCAGGTCTCGGCAGGACAGCCTCGTATCCTCCCGGAGCTCCCGGCAGACTCCCGAGTCCCAGAGAGAGAAGAAGCGTGCCTCGTTGCCTTCGTCAAACAGCGTCTGCAGGTCCTTCTGTAGAGTCGCAATCGAACAAATGTTTGCCACGCTTCGAGTCGTCCAACTATTCACACCCTAGAATGCACACTTCTGCTAAAGTTATCAAATGAAAGCATGCCTTGAAATCATTTCATATCATGCACACCCTTTCGAGCTTGCATTTACATCTTTTTTTCTCGCTTCCATCTGACGTGCTCCCATTAAAGGGCTGTCCACACAAAAAATGGTTTTCTCCGACTTTTACCTAATGGAAGTGTGCAAGTTCTCTCCTACTTCTGGTCAGCTTCCAGACGACCTTTGGCGAAGGGGTGGATGAAAAGCAACTGTCTGCTTGTGTCCTTGAGAGACGTAGGCCCCAAAATAAAGGCCACACCCCCCCACCGGCCGTCAATCGAGGCCTCCGCGGCTGTTGTTGCCCTTGAAAAACCTCCCAAAAACAAGAAAAGAGAAAACGATGGCGAGGAGGAGCGTCCCTAAATGTCTGACCACATACTGACATCGCAAGAAAGTTGTGCTGTTTCTCGCCCAACAGTGTGGTTGACGTCCTCACTGAAATCATATGCGTGTGCCGAAGTGATACAATCTTCTGTCGCAAGCGGCACAAATTGTGTCCCGTACGAACGGCCCTTAAAGGGGAACTCCGGCGATTTTTTGAGCCACCTGATCCAAAGGCATAATCTGAATGCGGATGGCTTCCTGATCATGAAATGCTAACTCGTTCCCCCAGATTCACACTAGTTACTTAAAAAAGTGATGTTTTGTTTGCTGCCGAAACCGAAACATTGTTCTCCCTAGTTTTTCCCCAGTTTTCCCTGCCATCCAAAAGTGACGTCACGGGCGGGCATCGAGGCGCGCGGCTGGCAATCGGGTATGCTCGCACCCGCCTTTCTCAGGCTTAACATTGAGGAAACAGGGGCATTCGCGCTATCTGAAGTTGATAATAATCTCTATTTGCTCCAAGTATGACCTTGGCTTATGTGCTGAACCAGGCACGTTTTGGGGGGGGGGCCATGGGGTTTGGGCCTTCCCGAAATCTTCCATTTTGCTGGGGCCTCCTCTCCCCCCTCCCCCGGCCTCATATAGCATTTTGTCATGGGCGGGCCCCCCCGAATCAAAATCCTGGCTACGTGCCTGTGCTGAACTACGAGAAAGTAAAAAAACGAAAGCAATTGGGATTTTAACAAAACCGTTTTTGCAACTCTGTAAGCTCAATCTGCGGCTCGCTAGTTTTGTAAAATCGCTAGCAAATCTGTTTTCTTTCTATCAGAAGCTGGCAGTTACGCTGGCGAAGAAAGGTCGAAGAGTCACGCAATAGACTTTTTGACAAATTGTCCAAGCACCACAGAGAATGCTCGGAACGTTGGTACAGGTGCCCCACACACTCGTCTTACTGGAAGGAGCGTGCCATTTGTTTTAGATTTTCTTTAGAAAATTTAGTGTTGCAGACGCCAGCACATGTAACTACTCTTGTAGCATGCATATGTTCTTTGGTGCTTAGGTAGTTTAGCAAAATATCTATAGACCATTCCAGAAAAGCATTTCTGGCCGGTGCCATTTTCAGCATTCGTGTGCATGGCGCGTTTTTTGCTCGCCTTCTAAAGCGACGAACATGCGCGTGCTGGGCTGTGACGTAACACATGTCGACTGTGATTCTCGTAAACATTGAGCACCCAACTGCTGCATGCAAGCACTTGCAGCTTGCTTGTAAACATAGCTTTGGCAAGCTTGCACCTGCATGGGTTTGTCCGCACGAGCAGAGACATGGCGGTGGCCAGTCGCCTTGCATTCTATCGTCTAAAGAATGGAATGAACTGCATCTGTGTAGGCCAAATGGCAGGTTACTTTTCATGAAGATTGTGTTAAAATGAAAGTTAAAAAATCTCCGCAACCACCAAGCTAACATCAAGGTGCAATGAAAGGCGTATAAAATAAACATACACTATTCATATTCAAACAAAGAATATGTCCTTGAAAATGCAACAGTGCATAAAGTACAAAAATGCATCATAACATTTTTAATTCAAAATAAGTTAACAAAATTTACGAAAAAAAAGTGTACTTATATATATATGTATATATATATATATTTTTACTGTTGAAGTGGAATGCAACACGCTCACCAAACACTCATCCACGAGTGTATTGAGAAGAGTTTAAATCTATGTAAGATTTTTTAAAGATTAAGTTTTGATTTTGCACAGCCTCCACAGCTCTAAATTTGCATGCCTTTCCTGAACGACATTAATATTTTCATAGTTTTAAAAAACCTTCTGCCCTATAACATTTCTCCGCAAAAAGAATAAAATAAAGGCATTTTCACTACCTCTTCTGCGAGAGAAAATTGCATGTCAACCATTTGACAAACCAGGCAATGACTCTATCGTATATTAATGAAGCTCAACACCTGCTTCTAAATTCCTGTAATACGAGACAAGAATAGCAGTGTGTCGAAAGTCATGTCTAAACTCCAAATTTAACTTTGTTTAGACGTTCCACCTCCTGTGTTTAACAGATCGGCCGCGTGAGTGGATCTCCAAAACGAGCCCGAGCCAGATTCGATGTTCAAAACAAATTAGTGTTTATGAAAAGAAAAGAAAAGATTACCGAAGCAATTATGAACAACAAATCTGGCTGCGCCAAATGTCGACTACAGTGCTAGAAAGCGCACTATTTTTTCTAGATATTATTAGCGCTTCTCTTTGGACGGATGTCGTAGTGGTCACAGCCTGCTTCAGTCTGTGCTTGCCACTCTTGAAACTGTTCCAACTATCCAGTGACTTTAATTCCAGCTGAAGAAGGCTGTTCAACTCGCAGCACACGACTATAAAGTATTCCGAGCATAAATCAGGATGTTTTATGTGACACTAGTTCTCTCAGAAAACACCTCGCGCAAAAGCACCTTGACGTGGCTGGCATCCACTGCTGCCGAAAGCACATTTTTTTCTCCCACGAAAACAAGAGTAAAAAAGCTTTCCCTGGCATTGTTTCCCGGCACTCTACCACAGAGCACAGATTGCTACCCACTGCAAAGGAACTTTCAACCTTGAAGCTGTGAAAAAATAATCTTGATCGCTTCAATGCCAAGAAGCGGCTTTGAAGCGATCAAGATTATTTTTAGGAAGCCGCTTCGCGGCAGCCCGAGTCGCTCGTTCGCTTGCCTGCTGGTGGCATATACGGGTAGGAAAAAGTAAGGATTTTTCACTGCTGCCAGTAGAGTCGCCTCTTGAAAACCTCGCTGCCAGTGTAACTTAAAAATTCAATAACTTCACGAAAAATTTTAATTTTTATAAAAAAAAAAACATTTTGGCTATTAGTTGAGAAAGGGCTATTGATGTGACCTGCCAATTTCCAGCCAAATCGAAGAATACAAAAAAAATCTGCAGAGTTTCCCTTTAATCGGAACTGGCGCAAGATGCCACTCCGCCAGTTGCCGTGCCACCCATCTAACTCAGCTGCTGCGATGGGTGACAGAGTTTGTGTGGCCCTCTTTGTCCTCTAGATAATGTTTCACGACATCCTGCGCCAGTCCTGGTTAAAGGTTGCCTGTCGGATGGAAGCGAGCGAAAAAAACCGGACTGCAAACACGAACGGATGCACATGCGCAAAGCGTGGGTCTTCAAAGTGACGGCGCGTCGTCAGATGACAGAGCGACGAATTAGGGCTCCCGCGTCCCGCAAACTTCTGTTGCCGACTGTACATCAGTACCAGTGTTGGTAACCCTAAATAAATTTACTGCTCATCAGGAGATAAAAATTAAACTAGGCTTAGGATGAAAACAGCTAGATTTGACATTATGTGTAAGAAATTAATTGAAACATACTCAAAAATAATAAATTCTCAATGACTGGTTTATTTTGGTTGAAATGCTTATGTCGGGTCAATATTTTAATTTTCCACAATTAAATATGAAGATGCTATAGCTCGCATCATTCTCTACGTCATGTATAGCAGTGGAGCAAGTTAATGAAACTACATCGAGATTATAGGCGAGCTGGTTTAAGGTAGACATACACATAGTAACCCAGAGACAGAGAGGAAAAAGGGGGACAAACGACATAAAACAAAAAAAAAAGTTTGAAGTTTTGTGTCGTTCGCTTCTCTCTCTTCTTTCTGCTCCTGCTTTACATTGCAGTAAATGATATTGAAAGACAGAAATGTCCCCAAAACGGCATATACCTTTACCCGAATATATACATACATGAAGAACTGCACGTAGCGTAGTTGAAACAAAGTGGAGGCAAATGACCTTATTTGCTGATGCCCTGCCCGAGATGATTAAAACGTACAGCGTAAACAGACGGGACAGAATAGAGAGGACACACAATCGCGATTGTGTGTCCTCTCTCTTCTGTCTCCATCAGTTTACACTGTACGTTTTAATCATCGTGCCTTACCAACACGCCCAAGCTTCCATTCTGCCTGAAAACGCTCTGTGACCAGCATAACTGATCTGGTACAAGTCCGCCCGGTGCGCACACGACGATAAAAATCCTTCCCAAACGAAGTGTCGGCCCCCTTCCCACAGCGAGGCAAACAAAGGAAGTCCCACCAGTATCCTCGCAATGCGTTCGTCCCTGTAAGAACTGGCAACGTGATCCTGGATGGGCTTCTGCGCCTTCAGGCACTCTTCTTCGAACAGCCTGGCCACAGTGTCAAAGCCCAGGTGGTCCAGGTACTGAAACAGCCACACCATAAACACTAACATTAGAAACGAATGCAAGAACCACTATTTAGTCACTGGCAGAATGAGAGCAGCGGGGAGGTCTTTCAGATGTCCTGTCTCTGGCGCAAGCGTGCTCGGGTATCCACAGCGAGTCAGAAGGGCACGCGTTGGAGAACGGGCATTCGAAAGATTTTCCCATCCTATCGGTGATTACAGATGCAACGATAAAGGATAATTGCCTTTGCTCCCCACTTCAACCAGTGCAGTTCTAGCCACATTTAAACGAGCACACACATCGGGACGTCGTCCCGTCTATTTTCTGTCACTTCTATGTTTTCATGTTTCTTTTCTACCCATCTCAGGCTTATTCAATATGGTTAATATTCACCAACTTGCCCGCAACCTTACTATATTTACCCGCTAGGACTCATTTCAAATTTGGGCCTTTCTCGGAGCACTCAAATGTGTAGACTCAGGAGAGCACGCAGAATGCTCTTTGTGCTTTGCTACTGCCGTTCCAGACGTCTGAGGTGTTTTGCATTCAATTTGCTGGCTGCCAAGGGAGTGACAAATTCTCAGTGAAAAAAACATTTTCCTAGAAGATTTTGAAGTTTGGCTGGCAATTAAAATAAATGCTAAATAAAAAAGAAAAAAAAAGACATTGAAACACATTTGTAGGACTGGAGGGCCTGGAATGCTTGCCTATAGTGTTTCATGGCCATTCACCGATTAATTTGCCCATTCATTCCAGAATCTTGACCTTTTAAAGGCACAGAATAATACCCTTCTAGCGACTGAACACTCGGCATTCAGCTATTACAAAAATGTGTTTCTTTTAAATCTCACTCCTCTGTGCTTCCAAATTAGGGAAAAAGGAAGATCATCGACCACAATAAATAAAACCCCACTTGCAACATTGGGACAAAAAAAAAAAGGGCTGTTCTAGAGGAGCCCCGTAAGACGCCGCAATGCCCGCTTGACGAGAAGGCCCACCTCTTTAACGATGAAGTTCACTTCCCCCTCGACAGAAGTCACGTGACCGGACATGACCCTGCGCTTCGCTGGGCCGGGTGTCGGAGTGTTGACGGCTTGCAGCGCCTGCGAGCGTGCGACTTGGTCGACCAATCTCCTCCCGTAAGTGCCCTCCCCATCACTACTTCTATACTCCGCTCCACTCCAAGTCAGACCGCAGCCAACGCCATGATCCGACGGATGCAATCAGGCGGGCTCAAAAGTGTGTCGTCACGGCGCTCGTCGTCTTTATTGGCTATACCAGTCACGCACGGCAAATGACCCGTGATCACACTTTTTTTTCTGCACGCGACTGGTTCAGACGGTGACAACAAACGCACAAAGATGACGAGTGTCGTAACGATGCACTTTTGGCGCTGCTCAATTGGATCTGTAGGGTCGTAACATAGGCTGCGAACTAACTTAATGCGAGAAGGAGTATACTGTCAAGGTCGGTTATAACGAAGTCGGTTATAACGAAATAGCAGCTAAAGTGAAGCAAACACGATTTCCCATTTCCTTTTGCACTTTGTAAACCGAAGTCGTTTATAATGCAATAGCGGATATAGCGAAGTGATTTCCGACTCCCTATCACTTTGTTATAACCGGTCTTGACAGTAGTCGTCCGTTTCTCAAAAAAACAAATACCAGAAACATGAAGAAAAAAAAAACAATTTCCTTGAATCTTGAAAACGAGATTAGATGGTTTGCCAAAGACTTCACTTAGTGAAACGTAAGCCATCATTGGGAGGGTGGCAGGCGGTTACTTTGCAAGTTCTAATAAATTCTGTATCCTTTGAGCATCACTAAAGTGACAGGAATGTAAAAAAAAAAAAAAGGTTTAAGGCATTTATTTTTATACAGGAGCCTTTGACAGACTATTACAAACTCTAAGATAGAACACTTTATGATGGGAAGTGTGCGAGCTGTAATGAAGGCGCTCCCAAACCTTTCGGAAGAGGAAGGGTTCAAATAGGCGTACAATCTCTGTTTCGTCCATAAATAGGAAATTCTTGCTTTTCGTTTAAAGCCTTCAAGCATAAAATGTGGGTCAACATGATTGTCAATTAGATATTTAGTCATTTCATTAACATTTGTAAGGGGTTCACATGGACGAAGCCTATTCGCAAAACTCTGCGGAAGAATTTCATTATATACTTAGATTTGCAATCATCTTGGCTTTTCCCAAAAAGCTTCCTTCAAAACCATCTTTGTTGTTCTCATGCCATTGATTTGAATGTTTCATAGATTGTGTACACTTAATTAGGATATCAAAGTGAAATGGGTATGTCAAGTTCAAAGGTGTTTTAGAGCACAGCTCTTAGGCACCCGTTTCCAGGTTTTGCGGCATTGTCGTCGGTGTCGGCGTAACCGCCCCGCTAAGTTTAGCGGGAAATTGAATTTGTGTTGAGGTCACGTGACGTCAATTTTTCTGTGAATTTAGCGGAGAAATTGACGTCACATGGCTTTGTGTCACCTCGCCCACGAACCAATTCAGTGACTGTGATTCAAATCGAAAGACATGCATATTGACAATAATATTGTTATTTTTTCTGGTGAAGGCTCAGTAACCGTTGCATTCATTTTCACGCACGAAACGATGATTCCCAGAGAAAGTAAAAACGCAGTGCTATTGCCTTTGTGTTTACACCACACACACTTGCAGGCTTGTGCTGATGATGAGGCTTCCAAAACAAAACTCTCGTAGCGCGATTCGTGACTGCGCTCGCTGCTACCCAACGTTGCTACTCCCCAACCTCGTTGTCACGCCACTTCTGCAAGAAGTCACTAAAATTGCCAGTAAACGCACAAAAACACCACCGATACAATTATCTTGTAGAATATCACCTTATTAAGTAATAACTGCGCCAATATGCATTACATGTTGCATTTAAGTTAAGAAAAATGCAACATAAAACCTTTCTTTCGCCAGAAAAAACGAAATATCAACGTAAGTCTGGTAACATTGTATTTTTGCCGAATCTTTAGATAAGTTCGGCAAAAGTTCGGCTTTGCTGAATCCCAAGATTCGGCACCGAACTTTGGATTCGGCAAAAGTTCGGCCCATCACTACTAAAAACACAAACCTTACTCTGAGCTTCAGAACTATCGGTCATTCCTAGGTTGACAATCTATTTGGTGCACTTTGTCCGTTTGCATGCATAACACTTGAGTTTCACATTTCACATTACACATTTCAAGGAATAAAACTGGTACAGGAGCACTAATATTGCATGTGCAGAATTGCACAAAGTGCATCCAACCAATAAAGAGCCAAGTGTACATCATAGTATATTTAAATTTTAGATCAATCATTCAAAGTAAACACAGATCACCTGTAATCGAACCTTGTAGATAAACAGGGAGCTTTCAGCGCTATCAACTTGTTTCCTCAAAGTAAACCTTTCGGCAACGTCTCGGCCCCAGAGTCATGCCGCCCTTCTAAATAAAGTTGATACGACTTTGATAAAGATGATCCCCATCAAACTAGTGTGAAGTTCAACTATGACCATGAATTTATACAAGGATACTGAGGCTGCCAAAGGAAAAGTGAAGAAGGTTTGTCTGAGAACGCTTGTTTTTCAGTTTCTTGAGGGCACCAGTGGCGTCACCAGGGTCAGCGGCATCTGGGGCAACTGCTTGCCTTGACATCTCTCCCAACCCCTCTCCTCGCTCCTTGCCCACCGCAACCTTTCCCCTCTTCCCCCGCTCGTTGCCCACCACAACCCCCTCCCCCCATTTGTGACATCACTGGCGGGCAGATAACTTTTAGAGAAGATTTGTTTTAGAAAATGGAGCTCATGAAAACTACTAGTGCCAACTGCCAAAACTGAGAGATATGTTGAGAATTTCAGAGAAAGAGAAAGAAAGAAAGAGGATGAAATGTGAAAAAAAAAAAGAGTATGAAGACAATATGCAAAGTCCACGGGAATTTAATCGAAGTACACGACACCTTGTGATTTGCCTCGACGTGATGAACATTCACTTGAAGCGCTCTCTTCATTATCTTCTCCTGATATATGCAATTAACCCTGAGCTGTGGAACAGGCAGCTCACAATCTTTGGGGCTGGACCTGAAACATGATGAAAATGACATGTGAAGCACAGATGCATGTAAAGGTCTACCAAGTGGGAGTCCCAAGTTATTAAGTGTCAGGAGGTAAAGTTCCAAAGGTCTTCACTTTAATCAAGCATTTTGTAAAGCAGGATGTTTTCTTGTCTGCTAGATAACGAACACTTCTGTACCTTGTGTACACAAGGGCCACTGACTGTCAACTTGTTCAATGACAGTATACTCAAGGACAACTCTTTTTGGTGGTGGAGCAGAGTGTATGGAATGTTTTATGTCCCACAAAAAAATTAAATTAAAACATCTGTCTTCAGAGCTATCCAAACCTAACTGCTGACAGTATTGGTTTGTCATGTTTTCATAGACACAAAAAGCATTTATACTTCAAGTGCAGTCGTTTCACTTCAAGTGCAATCGTTCAAGTACAACCAAAAGAAAGCCCACTCCTAGAAGTCGCAGCGTTTGAATCAATGACGGCCTCGGCGTAAATGCGGCTAGTTAGTTATGGCGGGATAGACGCGAACATTGCCGACTGGGAAGTACAGTCATCTTTGCTTCATTGCCACTTGCCAGGATCACAAGTTTGGCAGGGACATATGACCTAGAATTAGCATTGTTTCAACTTTTCTTGATCGCACATCGAAAGTTAGCTCACTTCTTATTTTCATTCTATTTGCTCTTGATTTTAGGTGGGCTATCTCGGGATATTACAGTATTGTAGTATTTCTTGATTCATCATAATATTTGCCAGAGAGACAATGCTCAGTAAGCTGAGATGCAATATGCCATTGATAGTTTCTACATAGACTAAATACTTGCTGTAAAAATGTTTATGTTAGATTGTTAATATTCCAAGACAAAGTTAAAAGAAATTGCTTTTATAATATTCTCGACCATAAGCTACACAAAAGCTACTGTCCAAGGAGAGCAATAAAACAAAATGACGTTCCTACAGTCTGCTCCATACATAAATGCTAGTAATGGACCAAATCTGCCAAACTTCAGATCCAGCAAATTGAAGGAAAGTTTGGCAAAGATTCGGCAGAAAATTGGCAAACGTCTGCGCACGTGCAACAATGCAACGGGACCATGGATTGCAAATGGATGCTGTGCGGTCAATTGGTTACCATCGTACAGTCTAGTGCCGTAGTGCTACCAGCGGCTACGGCGAAGTGCGGAGTAAGTGACATGGTGACTGTGTTTTTTTTCAGCCTTTGTGAGCGTGGTTTTCTTCAATATTTTCACCTTCAAGAACAAAAAATTTACCTGGAATTGCCGCAGTCCGCTGCGCAAATGAAGAATAATGCGGTACATTCTGGATAATGTGATTTTCATTTGATCTTTCCAGTGATGCAATGAGGATGTTGCAACATTGACTGACAAGTACAATTAAAGCACTTCTCGCAATTACCGTATTTACTCGAAGAATGAACACACTTTTTTTCCCGAAAAATCGATGCAAAGTTGGGGGGGGGGGGGGGCGTTCATTACGCGAAGTAAAATTTTTGCGTCCGTATTTACTCGCATAATAAACGGACCTTTTATCCCGAAAGATCGACTTAACTTCTTATCTCTTTGCGCGCGGCGCGCGACTCCGAAACTAAACTGCGATGCCAAAAAAAGAAAAAGCTCCTCTTCATCTTTTTTTTTCTTGCTTCCGTGTTGTTTTTTTTTTGTTGTTTTTTCCCGCCTTTCGCAAGTTGTTTTGTTTGCCCACGCTGCCCATGCATTCGCGACCTCGCTGTACCAGGATAGAAAAGTGCGTTCATTTCGAGGGCTTCTCGCTTCTCTTTCCAAAGTGCGAGGAGGAGGCGTGGGCAGGATGCCTTCATTATGTGCGCTTCGCTTAGGCGAGGGCTTCTCCGTTTTTCTTTCTTATCTCCTTGCGCGCAGCGCGCGACACGAAACGCGAAACCCCGGGACCAAACTGCGCCGTGTCAGAAAAAAAAAAAAAGCTCCTCTTTATGTTTTTTTCTTTTCTCTTGGTTCTGTGGATTGTTTTTTTTTTTGTCGCCTTTCGCAAGTTGTTTTGTTTCGCTTTGCTTAGGCAAGGGCTTCTCCGCTTCTTATCTCCTTGCGTGCGGCGCGCGACCCAAAGTCCAGACTGCGCTGTGCAAAAAGAAAAAGAAAAAGCTCCCCTCCGTGATTTTTTTTTGCTTCGGTTGGATCTTTTTTTTTCTTTTTTTAACGCCTTTTGCAAGGCGTTTTGTTCGCCCACGCTGCCCGTGCATTCGCGACCTCGCTGCAGCAGGATAGAAAAGTGTGTTAATTTCGCGCGCGTGAGGGGAGGGGTCAAAATTTTGACGTCCGAGTTGGGGGTGCGTTTAATACGCGAGTGAAAAAAAAAAGTCGAAATTTTGAGAGCCGACTTGGGGGGTGCGTTCATTAGGCGAGTGCGTTCATTGTGCGAGTAAATATGTATAGCAATCCGGTTATCGGCTCAGAGGTAGTTTGTGCTAAAACAAAATAATATTGCTTTTTAATTAGCATTATCTCGCGGTTTTCATCTATCCACATAAAACTAAACACAGAACTATCATGCTCGACGTTGCACATCCAACATTCCTAATTCTCCCCATCTTCCTAAACGTCCACGTGTGTCCTACCATCAGAAACTGACAATTTAAAAGTTAAAAGACAGCAGCCGTTGCATTCACTTTTACGCACGAAACGGTGACTAGCAGAGAAAGTAAGAACACAGTGTTGCTGCCTTTATTTTAACAATATACATACTCGCAGGCTTGCTCTGGTGAGGCCTCAAAACAGAAACTCGTGTATTGTGACTATGCCCGCTACTACCCAACCTCTTTGACACACCACTTCTGCAAAAAGTCACTAAAATTGCCAGTAAACACACAAAAATGACACAGATACAATTATCTTGTAGAATTTCACCTCATTTAAAATTAGCTGTGTCAATATGATGATAATGCAATTAATGCAAAGGTGCAAGCGAACTGGACAAGAATAACAATAACAGTAATAATCCCTGGAGAAGGGGAACAAGGGGGAAAACACAAATCTCCAAACACATCTTGTCCAGCTCACTTGCACCTTTGCATTAATTGTATTATCATCATAACCGTAAAATGCAGGCCGTTCACCTTTGTTGGTGTTAGACTGGTGGCAGCTTTTAAAACCCGCTTACTCTACTGACGTCTAAAACCTGGATAGCTCAGTTGGTAGAGCACTCAACTGGAAGTGGAGAGGTCCCTGGTTTAAAACCAGGACCACAGGTGGACCTTTTCAGTCGTGCACCAGTCACCTAGCTGTGTTTGGAGATTCGTGTCTGTCCTTTGTCCCCCTTCTCCAGGAAAATCAAGTGTCAATATGCACTAAAAAAAATTTTTTTTTTTTGTTTGGGAAAACAAAAGATTATTTTTTAAGTGTGGCAATACCCGTAATGTATTTTTGCCGAATCTTTAGAAAAGTTCAGGAAAACTTCGGCTTTGCCGAATCCCTAGATTCAGAAAAAGTTTAACCCATCACTAATAAGTGCACAACGCCGTCAAAGGTACTGCTACAAGCACGTGGCTTTGTCTAACATTAACTTTGCACATGCTTTTGTTTAAGTAAGACACTAAATATAGCTACATAACCGTGCAAGTACTTTCACAATGTTGTATACTATGTATGGAACGAAGGTTAGAAATAGTCTTTACCTTTTGGCTGTTATATCACTTCAGGATTTTATTTGAGCAGACACCCTGAATTTGGCAAGTGCTCCAAGCAACACTTTTTCTTTTTTTAAATGCTACGACTGTCATTCTTTCTTCACATTGTGGTGTTTCCTAGGCATTCTAGTTTTAAGGTGCTTCAAGTTACATCTGGTATGAAAAAATCTGCTTCAAACCTGTGTCCCACTCTTCATAATGTAGCAACAAATGCTATTCAAAACCATTATTCCCGATAAAAAATGACAAACAAACTTGCTAAACTTGACCTAATCTTGTAGTTTTCATGTTTGAAGAGTGAGACAGTAGTTCTCCAACTTTCAGGTACGAAGCCCCACCAGAAGGCCATCAGGAAGATGGCAGCCTCTTACTACGAGCGGACACAACTGTTTTCGTAGAGATTGCCACAAATTAAGTGTGAATTTACAAGAAACCTCTGGCAGTTCTACAACTATTCTTGTCAAGTGAGTTTGACAGCTTTCTCGAAGCTGTAGTGCGTTTCCAACACAAAAAGTCACATACCTAAAAATCCGCACGGACAATCACGCAACGTGAAGCAAATGGACAGCGTCAGCTGGTACGACATTTCAATGATATTGCGTCGTGATTGACTGGAAATTTTGGCGATGTTGCGCCGTGCGGTGTCTCGCATAAACCACGACCGATCACACGGAGAACAGCCAGCACCAAACACGTTCTTGCGGACGCGCCGCACAAACTGCTTGGTCGCACAGGCGTGTCCATTTTTCCCTCGGTAACATTCTCCTCTACGTGCCGCTTCACTTTCACGCACAGCATGATTTTGACGTCGAATCCGTTCCATCCTAACACCCATAGTGAGACTGTCGGTGATTTTTACGTCGAATCCGTTCCACCCTAACACCCATGGTGAGACCGTCGGTGCTTACACATAGACAACGTTCTCTCTCACGGGCGTGTTTATGCCGTCAAGTAGCCACAGCTTGCTCCGGTGCATGCTTCGGCTGCCCCATTCTCGCGCACAAAGGCTTAGAGTGCCGAGGGAACGGGCAACCGAAGGCAAGAGAGAGCAGTCGGCGAAGAATGCAATTGCACGACTCCCAGCACAATCGTGATTGGCCGAACGCGCTGCGCCTCAACCGCGACTATTATCGTCTAAAGGGCAAGCGTATCGCTGCTGCACTCGCTTTCTCCCAGTGCCAAAGCCACCCACGATAAACGCACGCACGCTCCGTTCGTTTTTTGGCAATACGACGCTCGCCCGGTGCAACAAGCCCAGTACAGCTGACGCTGTAATAAAGCCAAAATCTTTATATATCTTCGGGTAAAACATCTTGAAACCTAAACACCACCTTACTTTGAGAGACAGAAAATTCATAAACTTCGGATCCTCACTCGCGAAAAAGAGCAACACCACCTACTCGTTCTGTCCTTTTTTCCTCTTCAATGCCCGGGGACTTATGAAGAGAGTGAAGCAGGGCTGCAGGTATTCCTCCTCCCCCTCCATGGCGGACTCGGCCTCTTGCCGACATTCCTCAGGGGAATCCGGCCCGTCCACGCTGGCGACGCTTGGGGGGCTGGCAATGCTTGGGGAAAAACAACTCATCAAATTACGTCGCACAGAAACTTGGAAACACACGCAGTTTAATGGAAGGTGCCGATTCGCACAGAGAGGCGGAAAGACTAAAAATGCAGGTGACGCAGACAGATGACTCTGATCGTCTACCTTCGCTGTCCGAGTTTTGGTTGTCCCTTAGACGCAAAGGGGCGCACAAACCCGCTACCCCTGAAGTAACAAACATTGCCGAGAGATCTCTTCCTTTCCCCACTCTCCGAGTTACTGCTCAAACTAGAACACGCTAGCGCCATCTATCGGGCAGCCCTAGAACACTTCCCGTCTGCATACATTTTACGTATCGTTCTTCTACCACGGGCTTGAAATAATTCTGACAACGCTACGAGCGAATGTTTCTCGTCCATAGTGCACAGATTTGAACCCGAAATACCGTAAAACTAGGGTGCCCAACATACGGCCCGCGGCCCAGCTCAGCACAGAGTGTTGCTTACTATGCCATTCAATCCGCCGAGCGTCCGCTCCGTTTGACAAGCAGCAGTGAAACCCTCTGACCTACTTTTCTTGGTCTTCGGCGAACAAACTACAATTTCTCAGTTCAAATTTTCCCTCTCCACCAAACCCGCTGACAATAAAACAGCATGTGCAGCCGTCCCTGTCTATGGTGTGGTTCTGTCTCAACATGTCTGTACACAAAAAGAGAAAACTCCTTGCCTTCTTTCAACAGATCCCCTTCTCTCTTTCACCACGGAGGCTATCAAGCCTCTCGTTTCCTGTTGGTATAGTTAGGAGTTGCACCATCAGATTGGAGGACTCCGATCCGACGATGCAACTGGAGCTCATTGACCTCTAGTGTCCACCAGCACTGAAGACTATCTCAGCTGCATGAGTTCAACAAAAATCTGGACAAGAACAAGTACAGAAACCTGGTGGACCACACCTTAAAACTGCCGTCACTTTTCGGGAGCATGTATGTTTGTGAGCAAACCTTCTCACTGATGACTCTCAGCGAGAACTGCCTTTGATCTACCATGACGGACATGACATTGCGAGATGTGCTAAAGACGATAACGAGTGCAATGACACCCGGTATCGGAAGTCTGACCGCAGCCAAAATATGCAACACGTCGCACTAGGTGCAGCCCGCACAGCTTTTCAATAAACATAATTTTGGCCCGCCTACTTTTTTAGTTGCGCACCCCTGCCATAAAACTTTCAGTCTAGTAGTTAAAGGCAGATGAGAAGCGTTTGGGGCGATCGAATAGATGCAACCAGCGTGCCCTCTCGTGGTAAGCAGTCACAGGCGTCTGCAATGCAGTCGACCCCGCCCAAACGCAATGCAGGAACTATTCTCAAGTCTCGTATAAGAAGCTAAGTCTCGTAGTGAGAAGCCGGCTCCTGTTCTGTGGCTTGGAGCTTAACTTTGTCATAGATAAACGCGACTCAAAAACGAGACCTTAAAAAAAGGAAAAAAAAAAAAGAATGCCAAGTCATACTGACCTGTCATTACACGGTGCTCCGTCAGCAGCATCTGAAGAGAGGTCTTGCTCGCTACTTTTCACTTCGACGCTGGAAGAAAAAGAGTAAAGTGAGCCTTAAACATCCTCATGAGCTCACCATTTTTTTTTTTTTTTTTTGGGGGGGGGTCGATTGATTGACATATTTTATTTTGACACAGATGTTAAGGCAGTTAGGACAAAAGGTGATTGAAATCACCTGAAGAGGTACCAACCGCCAAAAAAACACAAAGGCAGCAGGCCTACAAGTTTGACATAAAAGAATGTGCACAAAGTGCAAATTGGTTACTGCACTATAGACCAACTCATGTTTACAAACAAACCGGAGCGCCCCTAGCGGACACCACCGGCACCGCGCATGCGCGATGGAGTGTGGGCAAAAAGCTCGCCGTCGCCCGTAAACAAACCATTGGAATGCAATGTTGTTGGCGTTGGTGTGAGTCTCCGTGCTTTTTTTTGCATTGTAATGGTCGATTCTATGTCTTCCTGGCAATGTCTGACTACTGTGGCGGCCTCAGCGAAATTAACGCGGCTGGTTACACCGCAAAACTTCGCTTGAATAATGTGACATGCGGCAATTCATTCCACGTGAAACGCTGCAGAATAGATGCAAAAACCTGATTCGCACGCTGAGATTCTGCTCGCTATTTTCAGTCACGACGTCGCTCGGGCTGCAAAAGCGTGAACCGTAGCTGACATGTCAACGTCGATACTAAACACCGCAAGCAGAATCGGACCAAGTGAATCAGGCATAACAAGTCGGTGGTGGCCACTGGTAAAAATTCTCAACATATGTTTGTATCTACTGTTTACACCGACTATTTATTCTAACCAACCTTCAAACTTAGAAGTCGTTTGAGTCCTGCACTTACTTCTTATTGCAATGACCGGACGTTCGGTCTACGGGCCGCTTTCGTTTCACCGAGCAGACGACAACAAGCAGAAACATTTGAGAGCAGACGACAGTTCAAACGATCAGGCGGCCGTTCGATCTGAAGACGCACTGAACGTAATCCGCAGGTGGTCCGTACAACTTTGCGGTTTACCCCTGTTCATGTTGGAACAAAACAAATAAATCTGACAATCACAAGTGTCCGTGAATTCAACCCAAAGTGCTTCCCGCAAAAGCAATCGTGGTTCGACGGCGTTTGGTTTTTTCTTTTTCATGGCCCTATCCACGTTTTCGAATGAACCGAGCAGGCAGAAAACATATGAAAACTGACCTTCAAACCTTTCCTGACTCTTTTGGCACTGTCCTAGTTGGCGGTGTTTTGACGAGAAGGCAGGTTTTTGTCTGGTTTCTTAAAAAACAATGCAGGAATGCACATCTCGCATAATGACTTCCACCCACAGCCCCAGACCAGAAGTGCGCCCGACGCGCCGTGATGTAACAGAGCTGAGTTTGTGTATATTACAGCTTAAAGGGCCCATGAAATGATTTTAACATCAAGAGAATGTGCACCTTAATACCCTTTTTTTGTTTACTTTTAGCACAAGGGCCATAAAACACGACCACTTCTCTCAAAATGTCGCGAATGCGCTGCGTAACCGCAAAAACAAAGAGGAACTATTTCTTGACTTGACTTCACGTACGGCGGCCATAGGAACTAACTTTGTGACGTCACGGCGGGTGCGGTTATTGAGATCGCTTTTGAACAAGTATATTCTCAGTTTAATGGTAACGTTTAGAAATGATTTCGTTCCGACATAAACAAATGAATCGAAAGTTTTATATTCTTGTTCAGTACACAAAGTTTTCGCAGGCGCCATCTATCCGGAGTAAGTCAAAGCATCCCCTCCCCGCTGCTCCGCTGCCTAACAACGTTGGCTGGCTGCTACCGGACGAGCGGTGTGATCAACGCGATATAAAAACCATGTTTCGGCAGCTGCGTGGTTCGTTTTCTTTCTTGTGCGCCTGGTTCGCCTGCCTGCAACTATACTCCGTTTCACCTTATATTGTACCGCAGCGAAGGCTAGAAGCGCGAGCTCATAGCGTTGGCAGCTGCCCTTGGTGCACGAGAGCTTGTGCCGCCGAGATGTGCCATAGAGCAAGGAGCTCGCGCTTGTAACCTTTCCTGCTGTACAACACAAGGTGAAACAGAGGAAGTATTCACTGGCGGCCATAGCTGTGTGCGCGACTGCTGAGCGCGTGCTGATGGCTAGCTTCCAGGGTTCTTTTGCAACGTGCATTCCACACTGTCAAAATGGCCGGTCTTAGCAGCCTATTAATGGGGAAGAGTCTGCTCTCGCTGTGGCAACGTCCACAGTGCTAAGGAGAGGACAAGACCGGAAGCCGCGTACCCCGCGGCGCGTAATGCGCACGTGACCCGGGAAACATTGTATGAGTTGAGGGGCATCCCCAATTGCCATCTTATTTGGCCGGAAGTCCAAAAATCGTTTCATGGGTCCTTTAACAGGTAATGTAATGTCTTATTCTATATAGAGGTAGTTTTCGGAGTAGGATGTCATGTTTTATGGAGTCAAAGCCTTTTCTGAAGCCTAAAAATATTCCAAGG
>JABSTQ010002952.1:0-18609 GCA_013358835.2 Ixodes persulcatus
GACCAGCCGAATATACCAATAGTGTCTTCAAACTTGCCCCGTTAGAATCACTTTTGGGCTGGACAGCTTCTTTAGAAATTCAAAAGCTGGCCTTCAAAGAGCCGTCCTGTTCAATCGGTATTGACAGCAGGGTCGACGCTATGCGTGTTTTAGGCCAATCGTGACTCCGGTTAGGGTCACGTGACTACAGTCTCGAAGCTGGTGATAAGACAGAGCACAGAACCTGACTAAAAGCCCAAGGCCACGCATAACATCCACTGCACTATCAACCTTGGGTACAAGTGACAAATCGTCTCGTTGTGTTCATTGTTGAGATGGCCCTGAAGTTAGCCTTTGTAAGCGCACCCCCCCCCCCCCCCCCCCCGTTCTGGGTTGCTTCCTTTCTACTCCTTCTTTCTTTTTCTCTCTCTCTCTCTCTCTCTGCGCGGGTAACGGCAGAAGCGTGATCATGTGGTTTGACGGATGACGCATTGGCCGTTGACAAACCCGGAATGCCTGCGAAGACCGGACCTAGCTTCGCGGGTGATGCGGCCTGAGGGCCTGCTATGGATTTCGCTTCTGTGGTCAATGTGGTAAATCTAGTTCTAGAGTTCTGATCACCAGCAGCGCATTTCGTCTTAGTGCCAAGTGTGATCTTCAACATGCGGATTGCCAAGACCATGGATATTCTTTCGGCAGCGCCTACACTCCGGTGATCTTCCTTTGTTTGTGGGCATACATGTGACCACTAGCTTCGACGGACCGAAGACACGACGGACCACCTTCTCTTCCATGTGAGTGACAAGGAGAGGTCCTCCTGACCATTGGGGATAGGTATTCTTGCTACGCAATGTACGTTTTGTCACTATCCGATGAGTTTGAACCGTGTCGAACTCTGTGCCAGGAATCTCCGACGTGTTCAACATGTAATCCAGAGCGATCAGCCCGAAAGGCCCTGTACAGCGCTATTTGTAAGTGCTTTTTGCGCCGTAAATTCAAAAAGTTAATTAAAATACTTAGTTAATTTGCTAATTACCCAATTTCACGTATTTTCTAGAGGCCGCAATGGCCATTAACACTTCCCCAGGGCTCAAATTACTCTATCTGAAGTTCCCTTTTTGAATATTTGGTGCAACCAAAAAAAGAAGCACCGAGCGTGGCCGTTGTTGTGAGCTGAAGGTCCAATCAAACAGCGCAAAAAGCGCAACGTCATGGCGTTCTTGGCTCTTGATAGGACGAGCCGACGGAGGAGCACGCACAGAAAGACGGCAAACACCGCTGGTCCTCTCAACTGCGGAGAGGATGCCATGACGGTGTGACTTTTTCGCCATTAGATTGGACCTTCGGCTCATAACGTCGGCCACGCTCGGACCTAAGGCGAAACAAAGTATAGTGTAAAATAGACTTGGTAATGGAGTAGCACTTTGAAGACACTTAACTTTTTCATTACCATGCAAAGTCTAGGCTTCTTTGAAAGCTGCAGGCAGAAGCTGGTAGCTTGGCGTTGATTGGAGAGTTTGGCCGGGCCAGCTGTATTTGTGGCGCAAGCTACTGCCCGTTACAAAGGTTACAGCCTCTATCGTTCATCATCCATGATCTCACACCCTTTTTGCATCCAACGTATCATGCCCGTGTTTCCTAATTATCGGGCAAGTGAGCATGTGAATGGGGTATGTGCATGTCCCAGTTGAGTAGTGGGGAGCTGCTCAACTGGAGATTTTAATAGGTGCTAACTTGTCATTTCTCTCTTTTTTCCAGGCCACACCTTTGCACTTTCCAAGGTCGATGCAGCAAAGATCAAGCACAGCCTATCAAGCATGCTGAGCAAGCTGGACAAGTAGAACAAAACACTGCTCAACAACTGAGAATAAAAAAACAACAACGAAAAATAATAACATTTTGTCTGGTCTTTGTGTGTATAATGAAGCAAGTGCTCTGCATGCAGCATAGGCATCGGTACACTTCAGATTTGATAACTAGCATTACACAAAGATAGAAACTGGCCTATTTTCTGTAGATAATGAATAGAGTTAAGGGGATTTGTCTGTAGAAAGTGGACAGAAAATGGGTAGAAACTGCTATATTCTCCATAGTAAGATGATAGAAACTGCGGCCACTTGTCTACAGCAATTCGTTAGAAACTCTCTTATTGGCGCTAGAAATGGGACAGGAGTGTTGCTAGAATGTCTATATGTTTGCTGTACAGAGTCGCCACATTATCTGTACACTGAAGTCTACACAAAACATGTAGGAAGCAGCGGCCAATAATCTGTAGACAATGGTTAAACAAGTGGATACATTCTCCCTAGGAAATCTATGCTCTTTAGCCATAATTATGTCTAGAAATTCTGTAGAAATAGGTTAATTGTTTTTGTAAGGGAAATGAGCGCTTAGAATATCGGCACTCCATTCCCAGATCTGCTAGTGCGCGTCGCCATATTTGGTGCTTAGTGCAGAGCAGACGGAACTATCGATCGTCACAATTTAAAAAAATGCGACTTCCTCAACTTTAGATGCGTTGTTAGGAAGCTCAGGTGATATCGTTTTCCTCTGTCGTGAACTTGTTTAACGTGTCTGGAGGACAAAAAAGCGTTTCCTGCGGTTTTGTATAAAGCTTCGAATAACTGGCGACCATGGTTTGAAGCACCAAGATGGCTGGAATGTCGTTACTTTAAAGCGTGGCTTTTTTAGTGGCTCTGGAACGACCCACTCGGAGCTCGTGGAGGCGACAGATGCCGGCGGGCCGCGCCGCGCTGCGTGGGTGGTTCTCTGTTGTTTCGAGGTGAATACGATAACGCAGCTAAAGGATTCGGTGCTCATGTACCAAGCGCCTTCCTTTCCCTCTGAGCAATCTTGTACGCGTTGCTTGAAAAGATAAATAGTAATCGATTACAATTACAATTACGTTTGGTTAAAAATATTAATTTTGATTACTCGATTAATCGAGAGAAAAAGTAATTGTCCGTTACTCGAAAAAAAGTGACCATTACTTTTCCGATTACATCAAATTTTCGATTCACCAATTTTGTTTTCTGCCGGTTTGAAAACGGGTCTTTTTTACAGAAATGTTATTAGTTGAAACGTAATCAGATTACTGTAGTGTTTACTTCCTATTAAATGTAACCATCGTCAAAAATGTTTAAAAAGTAATCGATTACGAGTAATATAATAGAGAGTTTCAGGGAACCGTTTCTGCACATCCGATACGATACGATAGGCCCTCCTGTACGAACTGCGCATATGCGAGTCTTCTGTGCTAGCGCATGCGCAGTTCGTACCGGAGGGCCCAACGTACACCGTATCGGAAGTGCAAAAACGGTTCCTTAAAACTTTCTACTTACTCGTAATGAGTACCGTGTAAGTCTGCCTCTGAGCGACATGGAATCAGCCAAAAGCGCGTGCACGAGTGCCTCCACCAGCCGTCGTCTCGGTATGGCGCCCGGGACGCGTCTCGGACTCCACCTGGCGGTGGTACAGCAAAGCATGGTGGATGCGGCGGACGCCTGTTCCGCTGCAAGTCGCTCTCCAGCTTGACAGCCCACAGAAGCTCCGGCAGCCTGGAGTCGGGACGCCGATACGACAGCGACACTCGTGGTCGTTTGAACTTTTTGCCGAAACTTCTGTGACCAACCGCCAGGATCGCGACATCCGACAGCGTGACCCTTACGGACCGCTTTTGATGCATGGACGAGATACGACGCTGAGCACACCAGTCAGAGACGCATTCCAGGCAGCCTTACCCATGGCAACGTGCTCCGAATATCGGTCTTCTTTCGTTGCTTGCGTTCCTGGCTTACTGCGCTCGGCTGAGTAAATAGGATGTTCGCCCTCCCAGTTGCTATTTAGTTTCTGGTTTGCCCGCTGATAAGCTAAGTAAATAGAGTTTTCGGGGCGTGCCACTTATGTTGTTGAACTATCGCTGAAATGATCGCGAGCGGTGCGTAAATATTGACGGTAAACATTCCTCGTTCTTATGCTGTATGCGGCCTTCGGCAAGGGCCTCTTTTTTGCTGTTTATATAAATTATAATGGGAATATTGACGATCATGATTCGTTTATATTTTATACGGATAATACTAGCCAATTTTGTTCTTATGGAGATGCTGATGAGCTGGTTAGCGTTTAGTCATAAGCTTTTTGTGCGGTAAGGGGTCCACGGGTTAAGAAAGTAATGCATAAAAGTGCAAAGCAATCTGAGTTCGAGAACTCAATGGTGTAGTAGTGTGTTTCTGAAGTTCCTTCGAAATATGAACAATCCCATCAAATTTAGTAAAGCAACGTACGTGCTATAGTCGGTTACAAGTCAAGAAGGTAGCGGGAAATGCCCCTCAAAGGAAATTTTGTATTCCTCCGCCACCAATCGCGTCCCGTTGTTTCCGTGACGTCACGACCTGCCCGAACCAATCTTGTTTTGGCAAATGAATATTTTCAACATGGCTGCCGGGCAGATTTTCTATGACTCTAGTATCTTCCAGCAATTATTCTGTTTTTTAACGCGGTTTTTTACTTACCCGACCATACGTCGCTAAGTCGTAACCGCGTCAGCTTTTATTCGCAATAGGTTCTGCGCGACAGCGTGAAAATCCAGCGATAGCATTGCCATCGAAAAGTTCGATGCGGGAGTAAGGCCTAGCATCGTACATACGTCGAACGCCGTCTGCTTCTCTGCCTCAGGTTCCGCCTCAACATCGTGACGGCAGCGGCTTTTCTTCGCAGTGGTTTCCGTGGAGCGACGTTAAAATGCAGCGGTCACCAAACTCTTCATTATAAGTGTAGTGGACTGTGCGGGAATAAGTGAAATAAGTGAACCGCGAACACAGTAAGTGTCTTCACCCGATTTTGACCGTATCTTTGCTGGTGTTAATAAATAGTCTGTCTACTGAAATGACGCCTTCGAAGCCGTATGTATTCATCTGTGAAACGTGGCGTCCTTGTCAAGTTTCCGCGTCGCAATCAGCTGCACGCTAATCTATGACTGCGATAGTACCCGCGGGTGCACCCTCGTTTACAATAACGAGCTGTAACATACATGTGGCATACAAATGATAAAGCCAGTGATGCGTATGTTACAAACATTTAATTGATATTGTTTTGGACGTTATGAAGCTGATGTCTTCTTTTGGGAAAAATATCAGAATTTGAGGGAAGCAGATTTGGTTCTCTCAAATGCTTCCGAACATTCTGCTTGCTCTCAGAGGCCCTGTCAGTCGTATGTTTATGCTTCGAAACCCGGGTGCGTGACGCGAGTACCCCCACTCGCGTCGCGTCGCGGCCTGGGGTATTACCGGTAAACACGCGCCAACTTTTCAAATTTACTTTAGAAGGAAAATGTGTCCACAATATTGGATCGCAGCATTGGTTTAATAATTTGTAAAAGATGAAAAGTATGTCAATAAAAATTGATTGCAAGGGCAGCTTCCCGCTTCATGAATTGTGGCTTTCTTATATGCGAAATATGTGTTTAAATCAAAAATTGAAAACATACCGAATACTGAGATGTCCTGATCTTTGTCCGAATGCAAGTGGCAGAATGATTTGTCTTTATAACAATAAAATCAACAATGTTTGAATCAAGATACAGCTCAAACCGCCTAATTACATTTCTGATGTATGTTTATCTCTGCATTATACCAGGCCGTAGCCGCGAACGAGTTCTTCAGAGTCTGCCATCATCTTTCTGGTCTACCTTGGCAAAGACAGACTCGTGTAAAAAACATATTGAGCTTCTTGGAGGCAACTTCGCAGTCCTCATTGTCAGATCTTTCATGAAACCATCGGAAAGAAGGGTCCCTGTCGTTTCATCGACACATGTTTCATCAACTTTTTACGACTCTCGTTTTATCGACACTGATTGTTTCATCGATACTACCACACTGTGCTGTGAAGTTTCATCGACACACAAATTGCACGCTGTACGAACATTTTGTTGTGCGTTTATCACTGGGGCACATGTTAAACTATCCGACCCACCCAGTTCACGACGCTTTGCGGCGACAGTCTTGTGAAGAATGGAACCTTCGGCGACCTTCTTCCGAGTTTCAACGCTGCGGAAACGAGTCACGACGTGTTCAGGACCGTCACCCGCCTGTCTGGGCCTGCCCGAAACGAGTCTCAACGCGTCCGTGACGTCAACGGGACGTGTGTGTGTGCGTGTGGGTTCGTGCGCTCCGGAAGGGGAGAGAGGCATGACCTAACTGCGGAGAACTTCGGCTACATCGCACTTGAAAGAGAGAGAGGCAGGGCCTAACTGCGGAGAACCATGGCTACGACGCACTTCTGGCTACGACGCGGCGGTCTTTGCTGCAACGCACTTGGCGGCGGTTTGCTACTCGCACCTGCTGCCCTGGCGGAGAGTGAGGGAGAAAACGGACCCTATATAAGGCGGAGCGTGAGGCTGCTCCGTTGTTCTCTCGGATTTGGACGACTGTATCGTAACCATGTAATTAAACCGTTCGTTACGTTACCAATTCTCCCACCTCCACAGGACCCCTGGGTTCTTCACTTCGGGGAATGGTCGTCGTCACGAGCCAGGAGGCCTCCGGACGTGCGGCTTAAACCCCGCCTCGAACAACTGGTTGGCAGCGGTTGGGATCGGACCATGCGACATCGTGCTACATCTGTGGGTGAGCGTTTGGACTTTGCTTTGAGATTCGCCAGGCTTCAGATTATGGGTAATTAATTTTGAACTGCTGGGAATCCTTAGTGTTTGACTCGTGCGCTAGGTTTTGGTACAACCTCGCGACAAGTTTAGAACAAAGCCAAAGCTAAAAAGCAGCGATCATGGATCTAATGAGGTTACTGAGAGCAGATTTACTCTGTTTATGTGAAGAATTGGGTGTGGAGGTGGAGCAAAAGATGGAGAAATCTGAGACCAGTAAAGTGATTTCAGAGAGCGCGCAAGCAGAGGAAATTAAAATTGCGTGGGAACTGCTTCAGAACGCTAAGAGCGAAGCTGCAGCTAGAGAGGAACGAGAACGAGAGCAGGCTGCAGCGAGAGAGGAACGAGAACGAGAGCAGGCTGCAGCGAGAGAGGAACGAGAACGAGAGCAGGCTGCAGCGAGAGAGGAACGAGAACGAGAGCAGGAGCAGGCTGCAGCGAGAGAGGAACAAGCGCAGGCTGCGGCGAGAGAGGAACGAGAACGAGAGCAGGAGCAGGCTGCAGCGAGAGAGGAACAAGCGCAGGCTGCGGCGAGAGAGGAACGAGCGCAAGCTGCAGCTAGAGAGGAACGAGAACGAGAGCAGGCTGCAGCGAGAGAGGAACGAGAGCAGGAGCAGCTGCGGCGAGAGAGGAACGAGCGCAGGATGCAGCGAGAGAGGAACGAGCGCAGGCTGCAGCGAGAGAGGAACGAGCGCAGGATGCGACAGAGGAGCGAGCGCTGAAAAGGCTAGAGCTCGAAATTGAACAACAGCGATTAAACTCGCAGAACAGTAGAGTTGGGGCTCCGGTACGAGCAAGTGAGAGCGAGTCGTATCAAATGAAGAAGCTGCTGCAGCCGTTTAAAGTTGGGGAAGACGTGGGCCTGTTCTTAGTTAACTTTGAGAGGACATGTGAGAAGTTGAGCTTCGCCCCAGAAACGTGGCCGCAACGGCTTTTGACTTTGTTGCCTTGTGAGGCTGCAGAGGTTGTCGCGCGCCTTAGTGCTGGAAACGCGGACGACTACGACAAGGTGAAGTCCAGCCTTTTGAAGCGGTACCGCCTTTCTGCCGAGGCATTCCGTCAAAGGTTTAGAAACGCATCCAAAAAGAGCAGCGAGGGCTACTCGGAATTCGCGTACGGGATTAAAACCAACCTGATAGAATGGTTGAAGAGCGAGGAAGTGTACGAAAGCCGAGACAAGGTAGTCGAGTGTGTGTGCCTCGAACAGTTCTTTCGTAGCATTCCGCAGTCAGTCAAGCTCTGGGTGCAGGATAGGGTGGGAGTCGACTCTGTCGAAAGGGCCGCTGAGCTAGCCGAAGAGTACGCAACGCGTAGAAAGCTGAGCGGAGAGGAAAGCGAACCCGGCCGGAGCGATCAGCGCAAGACCTTCCGACAGGGAAACGGCTCGCGAGAAAACGGGCCCGAGAAGCCCGAAGCAGGACAAAAGGTCCCAGAAAAGAGCGCAGAACACTCGAACGGAGACGAGGCGCGGAAAAGCCCAACAGGGCAGTTCGAGGCAAGGAAGCCGTTCCTGTGCTACAACTGTCAGGATCCGGGACACACAGCGGCCAGATGTAAGAAACCGCGGGTTGTGTTCTCGTACGTGAACTGTAGTGACGGGGACCTGAAGCTTCTTCGTCCCTATATTCACGAGCTCCATGTAAACGGAAAGCCGTGCAGGGTGCTTCGGGACAGTGCAGCGACGATGGACGTTGTTCATCCGTTGTATGTAACGCCATCCGATTTTACTGGAAAGGTAGTTTGGATCAAGCAGCTGCTCGAAAAGCACAGTGTCTGTCTGCCTATGGCGACAGTAAGGATAACTGTCCCGTTCGGAGAGCTAGTGACAGAGGCGGCTGTCTCGCAAACAGTCCCGTTGGAGTATCCTTATTTGTTTTCTAACCGGTCAGATTTCCTGCTGCGCGAAAGGGGTCAACAACTGGGAGAAGGGCTGGTTCAGTCATGTACAAGGTCCAAATCGCGTCAGGTCGCCCCTTTGTTGACGAGTGATCCAGAGCCAGAGGCAGCTGACGGGGAGCAAGCACTCCCAGTGTTGGAGACAGAAAACCGGGATGAGAGGGACCAGGTTGTAGAACAGCCTGACCTCGTAGCACTAGAAAGTGTACGCCGTCCCAACGCGCCGGCGAAAAAGGCGGAGGAAGACGAGATCAGTGAAAGATCTCTCGTAGCTCCGGTGTCACGTAACTTTTGTCCTCTGCTACGAGTAGACAGAGTGTCTTTGACAGTCGAGCAGAAGAGCGACACTAGTGTGTCAGGGTTTCGTGGTACAGCTCAGGAGATTGCCATACTTCGTTTCACCTTATCTGCGAGCGAAGCCAAAGCTAGAAGCGCGAGACCAGCGCTTTTCGCGTTTCTCCCCAGCTCGCGCGCTCGAGCAAAGCCTGAACGCACGGAGCTTTCGTGCTCGCGCTTCCAGCTTTGCCTTCGCTCGCACATAAGGTGAAACAAAGTATAGGATTAATGTGACGGGGCATGAAAAAGGCGGATTGTTTTATCGGCGCTATAGGGAGTATTCACTGGCGGCCATAGCTGTGTGCTCCGCTGCGGAGCGCGTGCTGACGTCGAGCTTCCACAGTTCTTTCGCCACGTGCATTCCGCACCACCAAGATTGCCGGTCTTGGCAGCCTATTAATGCGAGCTTGTTCTGAGCATGCGCTCTAAACAGTGACCTCAAATATGGCGGCCAGTGAATACCTCCTATAAGGACCGCATATTCACGTCTAGAAATCACGTGAAAATCGATCACTATGACTTCAGCGTAAGAAGAAGGAAAGGCAAATTTAACGACAATGCCGATGGGTTGAGCAGATGTTTCTGACATCACGAAAAACAGTAGGGATGATCTCAGAGGTCTTCGTCATCCACGGGAATGAGGATCAAAGTAGGGGCACTTCGTTAAAACCACAAAATGACCTCACAAATTGCGAAGTTTTGTCTTTTGTATTTTGTTAATTGTGACCTCGTCAGAAAAATGAGTTTTGTTTTGGTGACAGCGGGTCAAATTGCATTGTTTTGGCAAATTTTGGTAATCCGTAACCCAGTCTGGCGGGTCTCTGGCGAATTCCGAGCGTTTGACTGCGGTGTGGCGTGGTGTTGTGGGGGACGTTTCCGCTAATGCCTCCGTTGTAAGAGGTTTGGGAGTTTGTTTAGTGCTTGCAGCGTCTTCTCAAGGCCTACTCCAAGCCCACCTCTTCAGGCCAGCGATTATACCACCGGCCTTTCGAGGTTTCCCTGGCCCCGGAGGGGCTGTTAAGAATGGAACCTTCGGCGACCTTCTTCCGAGTTTCAACGCTGCGGAAACGAGTTACGACGTGTTCAGGACCGTCACCCGCCTGTCTGGGCCTGCCCTAAACGAGTCTCAACGCTTCCGTGACGTCAACGGGACGTGTGTGTGTGCGTGTGGGTTCGTGCGCTCCAGAAGGAGAGAGAGGCATGACCTAACTGCGGAGAACTTTGGCTACATCGCACCTGAAAGGGAGAGAGGCAGGGCCTAACTGCGGAAAACCATGGCTACGACGCACTTCTGGCTACGACGCGGCGGTCTTTGCTGCAACACACTTGGCGGCGGTTTGCTACTCGCACCTGCTGCCCTGGCGGAGAGTGAGGGAGAAAACGGACCCTATATAAGGCGGAGCGTGAGGCTGCTCCGTGTTTCTCTCGGATTTAGACGACTGTATCGCAATCATGTAATTAAACCGTTCGTTACGTTACCAATTCTCCCACCTCCACTGGACCCCTGGGTTCTTCACTTCGGGGAATGATCGTCGTCACGAGCCAGGAAGCCTCCGGACGTGCGGCTTAAACCCCGCCTTGAACAGTCTCCAGCAGTTCATTATAAAAATGTGGACCCACCCAGCCCACCCGTACATGCCGCTTCGCAGCAGCGTGTAAGGGTGGTCCTGCTCCCGTGCATGTACCCGTACCCTTGCTCACCAACAAACCAGCGCACCCCTAACCAAACAAAAATGTTGTCGACGAAACATAGCAAGATATGTCAATGAACGAGTGTCGAGGAAACAATTTGTTGATAAAACGTCGCAGCGTTGATAGAACGAACTGTCGGGGAAATGTCATTTGATGAAATGAGTGGCACCGCACAAAAAGCCTGTTTCCGAGCCGCGTTACTTAAACACTATCGCAGGCATCATTTTTTGATACCCATTGCCAGACAAAATGCACTCTGAACAAAAAAAAAAAAAAGAAAAATGAATTTCACGTCCCTCTGCTGTTAAAGTTCACGACCTGGAATTGAATAAGGAGCCATCAGGCAAATTTGAAATGGTTCTGGACTGGACAACATGGACTCGTCATCGGCGTTATTGGTTCAAACTCATGACGAGTACAGCGGGCTCGGGCCTGAGAGCTAAGGGTTAGCGTGGGGCTCCCCAAGCCGAGGGGTATGGCAAGTGCACACCGACAATGGGAAGCGACCAACTACCTATCTGATCTCGTTGCAAGCCTTAGACCTCACCCTTCAAAGGGATCTGCATGATTCGTCGTATGCGATAACTTCTTAGCAGCCCATTAGACTGATCCTACAATTCCGCTCCAACAGTACATCCCCAGGCCTTCCAGGAGGCGATCCCACTTGATCCGGGTGCGAGAAGGGACCCCAAATCGTGCCCTGCACTATATATTTGACCTCTGGGCCAGCTGAGGGGGGCACTACAGCAGCACCAACGGAAAGGGGATTAGGCCTGTTAGAGACTATAGCATCACAAAACCCAGAAATACCTCCATTCATTCTAAACCAGTTTTAGAAGCCACCCAAGCACTCAAAAAGGACCTTTCAGTACTTCACAACTCTGTCCTCGGCAACAAGTCAGGCTGCAATCTGTGCATCATGGTTATTATCGGCTTTAAAAAGGTTTGATTAAATCCTCTACATTGCACTAGTCCGGGAGGCTCAAAACTGAGGTCTCTATGGAAGACCGCTTCACCTCATCACTGCGTTTCTGCAAGACAGACGATATCAAGCTTGAGTCGAACTGAACTAGGCCCAGTTAATGGCATTAGCATTCCGTAGATCTCCGTCCTCTCACCAATTCTTCATCGATGTTGTAGCCGACTTTTCCTCACGTCAAGCAATCGGTGCTGTTTTTGCGATATATTTCAAGCCAGTACAATGACGCCTCTGAAATTCAGGAAATCTATGCCACACCGCTTCAGACCGCACTTCGGCGCAGAGGGCAGCCTGCTCCTCATCCCCCACGAGGTGTTAGCCAACTCGCCGAAGTGCGACCCAAGAGTCATAATGGCCGTCGACTTCAAGGGAACTTTCGACGTCTCTATTATGCTTCGAAACGAAGCACTAGCACTGGGAGTTTGCTCTCCACTGTGCTAACACAAGGTATTGTTATCCCTAGGGTGGCCTCAGTCGTATGAATGGCCACAGACGTCCCGTTTATGTTTCGAAACAGATCATTAGCAGTTAGAGTTAGCTGCTTACAGTGCTGACGTAGTACGTTATAGTTATTCTCAGAGTGGCCTCGGTCGTGTGAATTGCGACCGACGTCCAGTTTATGCTTCGAAACAGATCACTGGCAGTAAGAGTTAGCTGCCCACAGTGCTGACGCTCATTACTGTTATTCTCCGAGTGGCCTCAGTCGTGTGAATGGCCACCGACGTCCAGTTTATGCTTCGAAACAGATCAGTGGCAGTAAGAGTTAGCTACCCACAGTGCTGACGCACATTACAGTAGAGTCCCGTTAAGGCGAACTCGCTTAAGCGGAATTCTCGGTTATGCCGAACAAAGTAAGAACATTTGGTTGGTTTCCCATAGACGCAATGCAAAAAAAAAAAAAAATCGTTTAACACGATCTGCTTTGCGCGCGTATTTTGGTTAGCTCGAACTTTCATAGGTCCCCTTCGCGATGGCAACCGACGGCGACGCCGCGCATTGCGCCGGCCGAGGTGTATGCCAGATGTACCGTAAAAACCCGCATATAATACGAGTTTTTTTTTTTTTTTAAATTTTAGCTTTGATGAGGCGCGATCTAACGCTGCTTGACGTAGTTTCGGTTTCGAAGCAATATGGCGCTCAAAACAGCTATCATCATCATTAAAATCGCAATGTCCGAGGAGCAACCCTTCGTACACTGTCGGGCTCGGCAATGGCGTCAGCGCGAAAACAATCGTCGGTCGCCTACAAAAGAAAAGTTATCTTGGTTGCGGAAGACATCAGTAACAGTGCTGCCGGACGACAATTCGCCGTAAATGAGGGCAGCATCCGCAGATGGAGACGACAAAAGCAAGCTCTGTTCGCGTGCAACGGAACGAGAAGCTTTAGGAGCCCAAAGAATGGCGTGTTCGCCGACGTCGAGGCAAGTCTCGGCGATTTTTTAAAAGAGCAACGTGAACGGCACCTCGCCGTAAACATTGAGCTGCTGCATGAGAACTTTGGCGAGCCGACATTGGGTTACTCGCTTTATGCGCCGCGCCGGGTTTTCACTGCGTTGGCTCACGCTCGTCGCTCGCTCTTTCAAGAAGTGCGGGATTTCAAATGCGCTCGACGCACTGAAGACTACTGCCTTTGGGAGGAGGCGTCGGACGAAGAGTCTGATGGACGTGATGAGAGTGGTTAAGGTTCAATTATTACATGTGACCCATGTATTCTCAGGAACATGGGCCACATGTCGTCTTTTATCGCTGGACACCGATTTGCAGAAGAGGAGGTAGTCAAAAATCACCGAATGAATCGGTTCCCCCAGCAGTGGTGTGTGAAACATTATTTTTTTCTTATTTTGGCATGGTAAGCCAAATAAATGTCCCTTTTTATGTATCTCTTCATTGTAGGCCTTTTCATTCTGTGTTTATTGGTCAACAGCAATTTAGACATGCCCAGCATGATAATTAGGACACTTCTGTTAAGGCGAACATCTGATAAGTCGAACCGATTTTCAGGGTCCCTTCGTGTTCGTCTTAAAGGGAGTCTACTGTACTGTTATTCTCAGAGTGGCCTCGGTCGTGTGAATGGCGACAGACGTCCAGTTTATGCTTCAAAACAGATCATTGGCAGATAGAGTTAGCTGTCCGCAGTACTGACGCACGTTATTCTTATTCTCAGAGTGGCCTCGGTCATGTGAATGGCGACAGACGTCCAGTTTATGCTTCGAAACAGATCATTGGCAGTTAGAGTTAGCTGCCCGCAGTGCTGACGCACGTTATTCTTATTCTCAGAGTGGCCTCGGTCGTGTGAATGGCGACAGACATCCAGTTTATGCTTCGAAACAGATCATTGACAGTTAGAGGTAGCTGCCCGCAGTGCTGACGCACGTTATTCTTATTCTCAGAGTGGCCTCGGTCATGTGAATGGCGACAGACGTCCAGTTTATGCTTCGAAACAGATCATTGGCAGATAGAGTTAGCTGCCCACAGTGCTGACGCACGTTATTCTTATTCTCAGAGTGACCTCGGTCATGTGAATGGCGACAGACGTCCAGTTTATGCTTCGAAACAGATCATTGGCAGTTAGAGTTAGCTGCCCGCAGTGCTGACGCACGTTATTCTTATTCTCAGAGTGGCCTCGGTCATGTGAATGGCGACAGACGTCCAGTTTATGCTTCGAAACAGATCATTGACAGTTAGAGTTAGCTGGCCGCAGTGCTGACGCACGTTATTCTTATTCTCAGAGTGGCCTCGGTATGTGAATGGCGACAGACGTCCAGTTTATGCTTCGAAACAGATCATTGGCAGTTAGAGTTAGCTGCCCACAGTGCTGACGCACATTACTGTTATTCTCAGAGTGGTCTCGGTCGTGTGAATGGCGACCGACGTCAGTTTATGCTTCGAAACAGATCATTGGCAGTTAGAGATAGCTGCCCGCAGTGCTGACTCACGTTATTCTTATTCTCAGAGTGGCCTCGGTCATGTGAATGGCGACAGACGTCCAGTTTATGCTTCGAAACAGATCATTGGCAGTTAGAGTTAGCTGCCCGCAGTGCTGACGCACGTTATTCTTATTCTCAGAGTGGCCTCGCTCATGTGAATGGCGACAGACGTCCAGTTTATGCTTCAAAACAGATCGTTGGCAGTTAGAGTTAGCTGTCCGCAGTGCTGACGCACGTTATTCTTATTCTCAGAGTGGCCTAGGTCATGTGAATGGCGACAGACGTCCAGTTTATGCTTCGTAACAGATCATTGGCAGTTAGAGTTAGCTGCCCGCAGTGCTGACGCACGTTATTCTTATTCTCAGAGTGGCCTCGGTCATGTGAATGGCGACAGACGTCCAGTTTATGCTTCGAAACAGATCATTGACAGTTAGAGTTAGCTGCCCGCAGTGCTGACGCACGTTATTCTTATTCTCAGAGTGGCCTCGGTCATGTGAATGGCGACAGACGTCTAGTTTATGCTTCGAAACAGATCTTTGGCAGTTAGAGTTAGCAGCCCACAGTGCTGACGCACATTACTGTTATTCTCAGAGTGGCCTCGGTCGTGTGAATGGCCACTGACGTCCAGTTTATGCTTCGAAACAGATCACTGGCAGTAAGAGTTAGCTGTCCACAGTGCTGACACACGTTGCTGTTGTTTTCAGAGGGGCCTCGGTCATGTGAATGACTACAGGCGTTTCCTTTAGACTTCAAAAAAGAACACTGGTACTGCGATTTCGCTCTCCGCTGTGCTAACACACGGTTTTGTTATTAGAGGCCTCAGTCGTGTGAATGGCCACAGATGTCCCATTTATGCTTCAAAGCAGAGCACTGGCAGTGATATGTTGTCGTTTTTCGTAGACAAAAAAGAGCTTATTTGCAATCAAAATTCTATTTGTTGCGTAGCAAAGATGTTTGGACAGCGGGAAGGGCCAATATGGCATCCGATGTCTTTGCCGTAGATGGGCTGCAAACTTTTGTTTTCGCGAAGTTGAAATCTATACTTGTGATTCATGGCACAGTGCAATGTATAGACCAGCTTAGACATTATCGCAACAAAAATAAAAACGTTTGTCTGGTGGCTGCATATCGAAATGCTATACGGCAACGAACAGTGAAGCATGACAACATGAGACACGGGAGGTCAGTGGTGGACAAGAACAACGATCCGATTTTAAAGTTTATGGGTGGTCCTTAAAAGGACCGTTTTGTGTTCCGAGATGTTCCACGCTTTCTCCATAATGGTAGAGTTAAGCTTCGTCAAAGGGCTCGACACCTGACAGGTCACTCTCGGATGGGGTGTCTTCTTCATCCAGCTGGATGACGATGGGCTGGATGTGGGCACTTGTGGCACCGCCTCGTCGGAACGTTTCTTCGATGTCAATAACGTGCCTGACAGCATTAATCCAGTTGTCAGTGGTGACCTTGTCAACTTCTTCGTTGAGGAGTGTCCCCACGTCGACAATCTTGAACGTCGTGTTTCGGGCAGCAACGCCGTTCTTGATCTGCGCCCATATCAGTTCAATGGGGTTGAACTGGCAGTGATAAAGGTTGGAGCCTGACCACAGTGCAGCCAGCCGTCTCGGCAGCAGTGTCCACACGATACTTCAGGTGCTGTGGCTTCACCAAGGCCACAATGTCGAGCAGCTGCTTCTTCAGCATCTTGGGGTCCCATGAAACCTTTTTAGACGTCAGCCACTGTCGGATGTCGTCCTTGCGGGAACTCGTCGTCTGCACTGCTTCCAACCGCCGTGAATGGTAAAAAGCGTTGTCCATGACGATAACGCTTCCTGTCGGCAGTTTGTCGAGGACACCGTCGAACCACTTCTTGAAGCGGGCGCCATCCATTTCCTCGTGGTAATTACCGGTCTTTAGTCCACGGAACACGTCCAGGCAGCCGTCGACGAAGCCTTCATCGCTGCCGATGTGGGTGACGATAAGACGCTGGCCCTTCCCCGATGGCTGCTTGAGGCCAGTCGAGAGACCACGCATGAAGGTGTCGTGAGACGAGGTCACGGTCGTGTCTACCCACACCCTTGAGACAGTGTGCCCTGCCGTCACCTACGTCTCGTCCAAGTAGAAGATCTTTCGACCATCTTGTCGGTTACGTGAGATCTCATGCAGGTACTTCTGCTGCGAGGCGACGATGTCCTCTCGTTCAATCAGCCGCGAGTTTCGTTCCCTCTTGTCATGCTCGAATCCGATGTCGTAGAGAAGGCGACGCACAGTCCGAGCCTTCAACGAGGGAAGTTCAGTGCTCGTGCAGAATTCGGCCGTTATCTTCTTGACCGTGGGGACCTCGTTCCGTCGAAAGAAACGGTAGACGCACGATCTCAGCGCGCACAACGTGAAGTCGCCGTACCTGACTTTGCGCCGCCTCTTGCCTTCACTTGCTGGGCACTTCCGAGAAGGTGTCACAACTTGTCCCTCGGTTTCTTTCGCCTGCTTCCTAATCTCGAGGACGGTGCGTACACCAACGCCAAGCAGTTTGCTGACTTTGATGCAGGACTCCTCCACAGTGAGGCCGGGCTGGCCGGGCTTGGCGGGCGGTTCGTGTCGCATCTGAACGTACGCGTTCATTATCAGCTGCCGTGCAACTCGGTCGAGGACATCGCCGCTCTTATGCTTCTTGTAGAGGCAGAATCGGAGGAATTGCATTCAACTGTCTCCACGTTGGGATTCATAACGGAAAAGAAAAGACGACTTCGGATTTTTCAAAACGCGAATCGCAGGGGGTTTCAAAACCCGAAACGCATGGTTTTTTAAACAAACGCAGCAAATGCACGGAATGTACCTAATTCGTGTAGGAAGGTTATCAAGCTAAACCCAACAACCATATATGCATTACTTATAAAAGTTACAATTTTCGTTGCTCTGAAGCCTTCTTTTTACTTCAACCTTCCGGAGCGAGTAATCTGCCTCGGCTAGGTGGCGCAAGCTGCCACCCGCTACAAGGTCTGTCTGTAGTCAATATCTATCCATTGAAGCAGAAGGGGCGTTTTCAGCGAACTATTTTCTCGACTGCGGAGGCGTCTGAAGCGGGCGCATCACGCTTATGGGGAGGAGCTTCTACTACCTTCTTAACTTGTAACCGACTATAGTAACAATTTTTTTTTTTTATGAGCACATGTTATGGAACTTTTATATCGAATATTTAATAAAACAAATCTATCTCAAGCAGGTGGTGCGGTTGCCATGTGCCGCAATCTTTTACAAACTAAGCTTAAGCTACATATACATTGCGCCCTGTTTGATTCCATGTCTAGCTACTGTCATCTGGTCCGGGCAACAACTATACGTAGCCATCCTACAGCCTCAAAAATAGAATGATGCTTAATATTGCAAATGTTCCGTATGATTATGATTCAGAGCCTGTATTTTTATAAATAGGAGGAAACTCTCATCGTAAACCTGTATGAATAGTTTTCACTCCATTAAATTCTTCCTTTGTCAACATAATTCAATAAAATATTTATTTTTATTTCACTTACAAAGTAGCGTAAAAATGAAAGGTTCATCGGCACCGCACATACTATTATTTGCAATACCAATTCCACTATATCATTTCCCGATAGGTCTAAATAAATACTTCTGTAGGGAAATCTAGGCATTCCTGAATCCAAGGAGCCGATTAACGCGCACATTTTGATCTATGTGGTGCGAGAGTTCGTCGGCTCCTTTTGCGGGGGTGGCGGTGACATCAGAACGCTGAGCTGTGATTGGTTCTGAATCAAGAATAGTGGCTAGACCTCCAGGCCAGCTTGCTTTCAGGTATCCACTATCCTTCCATCAGAGCCAATCAGAGCTCGGCGTCACTCTGTCGTCACCACAACTCCTGCTCAGGAAGCAGACGACTGCTGCTCTCCGTAAAGCCACCGCGAGAACTTAACAAAATGCGGGCCAGGGGTTTATTCTGTTCACGCTTGTCTCGCTTCCTGAATCACTTATCGGCTTTCTGATTGGCCAGTTCGGCGAGCTCATGGGCCGTGCAGCGATAAAGAGAAGCTCAAAAACTCGGCACACCCTGCATTTCTTCAGTTGTGAGTGACCATTGTCAGTGACGCCTTAAGAGTCGCGAGGGTGTGACTTAAATCGGTCAAACAC